>JAAWXA010000022.1:14436965-14588339 GCA_038090715.1 Florisuga fusca
CTGCAGCACATAAAACCATTACTGTATTAAAACCAACTCTTAAAAAGCAGTAATGCTTCTGTCCATCCACTACATCTTGTCTTTAATCTGACATTTATACAGATCAAGCATCAGGTTTTTTTAATAAATCGGACAATATTTTTAAAATAAGGTATTTAAAGAAAGGATCACAAATGATGTACTTTTGCACCTGCACACACAAATGTTTGAAAAATTGTCCTCTTTATGAGCATCATACTACAGTACAGTTATTATTTACTAAAAGAACAAGCCAGGTATTGTATGAGGGTGGGCAATACATAAGGTACATATCAGCCCTTCAGCAACAAAATGTTTCAGATTTTGAACAAATATTTCTGGGAAGACTGGCAGGTCCTTGACCGAAGCACCACTAATGGAAATTCTTCCAGTTTTTCCATTAACTGTTTATAGTGTTTCCCCTTCTCTCCCCCCCTTAAAAAAATCAGTCATACCTGTCAAAGATAAAAGTTATGAAGCTCTAAGATTTCTTTCCCTCTACAATGTAGGCATACTTCAATCTGTAACTTTCAGTTCCCCAGGCAAGCCCATCAGTGCTTAGAAGTCTGACCTGGAGGGAGAAGCCTCTACAAATGCAGGAGCTAATTCAATCACTATGTTGGCTTGGCTTCAGGGCTCTTATACATCACTCATGTAAATCTGGGTTGATCTGTTGTGGTTTTGTTATGCATTCATTTAGAACATCAGCCTGGATTTGAGCCATGACACAGAACACTTCATTCAGTGCTTTGTTTTATCTTCTAAGCCATTCAGATCTTTTAAAGATTTCACAGTTAAATGTAACAGGCAACAAGATTATTTTCCATCTGCTAATATTGATGCTTCATTAAATAGNGTTTGTATATATTTAGTCATTTTTCCTATTTCTCATTCCTGTTCCATCCAAGCTGTGTAGTTTAGTTCCCAACCCATCAGTCTCTCTCCCTTATTCTCTCTCCTTTCTTTATCAGGGAGGAGAGGGGGATTAATAGAGAGCAGCTGTTATTTGGTTGAATTGCTGGGCCACTGTTAAAGCTTGACACATCCTCCTCCTCTAAGAGCTGTTGGAGTCTGCGTGGAATCCATTTGAGTCCTACAGATGGATTTTTTAGTGACAGTGAAGGGACAACAAGGTGGGAAGTCAGACTGAAGGAGAACAAATGGTTTTTTGGTTGGTGTAAATTGTCCTCATGTCTCCATTGCATGGCTCTAATGGATGGTGAACACCACGTGAAAACAAAGGTGGGGCTGAAATCCTGTAAAAACGTTTTTTTTTTTGTTGGTGTTGTTATTGTTGTTCGGATGCTTTTCCAGTTGGTTGGGTTTGGAAGTGGCTGAGCAATTTGGCTGAAGCTTTCCACTAAATCTAAATTGGAAAAAAAAAAAGAAAAAAAAGAAAAAAAAAAGAAAAAAAAAAAAAAAAAAAAAAAAAANATGCTCCAGACAAGGTGAGACCCATCCCCAGGGCTGATGCTGGGCAACTCATGATCCTCACATCTTACACACAAGAGGGGCTTGCAGAGATTATCCTTCAGGGGAGTGGCTCTTAATAGAATCATAGAATTAGCCAGGTTGGAAGGGACCTCAGAGATCATCAAGTCCAATTGTTAACCCAGCACTGCCAAGGCCACCACTGCCCCATGGCCCTCAGCACCACAGCTCCAGGGCTTGGAAATCCCTCCAGGGATGGGGACTCCACCCCTGCCCTGGGCAGCCTGGGACAGGGCCTGACAACCCTTTCCAGGAAGAAATTGTTCCCAATATCCAATCTAAACCTCCCCTGGTGCAACTTGAAGCCATTTCCTCTTGTCCAATCCATTGTTCCTTGGAAGAAGAAACCAACTCCATCTCCCTCCAACCTCCTCTCAGGGAGTTGCAGAGATCCAGAAGTTCATCACAGCAGGTGAGGAAAGACAGGAGGCATCTGTCCCCCCTGCCCCTCCAAGGACTGTTGTCTGCAGCAGACCAGGTTGACTGAAGTCTTGACACCCCAAGGATGAAGACTTCCCCTCTCTCTGGGTTTTTTTCTAACACTCCAGCACCCTCTGTGAGATTTTCCAGCCCAAACCTCTANCAGGTAATTATATTAAGTTTTTCTAAATGTGCAGTGTTGGTTCAAAATGTTAAAATATCTGTTCTCCTCCAAAGAAAAGTTTTACTCTGGAGAATTACACATATCCTTAAAAACTCACTGATTCAGTGAAATACTGTCTTAATGTGTCATTTTTATGTAATTGGAAGTTTAACACAAGAGCCATTTGCTCCAGCTGAGCTTCAGTCAGATGGCAGACTAAACAGAGACTCTGTGATCCAGAGCCATGTAATTACTGGAATAGGAAAATGTTTGACTCACCTTAATAGAATTTCTGAGCAGATGTTAATATCAACTCCTACAAAGCTGACACACTCTTCAACCACACTGTCCAGAGTTGCTTTGAGCAAAGTCTGTGATACATCATGCTGAGAAACAAAAATGGAGATATCAGGTTACTGAAATATCAAATTGTACATAAATGAGAATTGCAAACAACACTAACATTAATAAAATGGTTGCTGAAACTTACCAGTATCTTACATGAGGGTACCAGTAAAAACATAAACTGTAGACCATGTACCTTTAGAAGATACATACTTTAAAAAATACTTCTTTGTCATGATACAACTGTATTTTTAATTAGCTATTTCCCTGCAGCACATAAAAACAATACTGTATTAAAACCAACTCTTGAAAAGCAGTAATGCTTCTGTCCATCCACTACATCTTGTCTTTAATCTGACATTTATATAGATCAAGAATCAGTTGGTTTTTTTTAAATAGGACAATATTTTTAAAATAAGGTATTTAAAGAAAGGATCACAAATGCTGTACTTTTGCACCTGCACACACAAATGTTTGAAAAATTGTCCTCTTTATGAGCATCATACTACAGTACAGTTATTATTTACTAAAAGAACAAGCCAGTTATTGTATGAGGGTGGGCAATACATAAGGTACATATCAGCCCTTCAGCAACAAAATGTTTCAAATATTTCTGGGAAGACTGGCAGGTCCTTGACCGAAGCACCACTAATGGAAATTCTTCCAGTTTTTCCATTAACTGTTTATAGTGTTTCCCCTTCTCTCCCCCCCTTAAAAAAATCAGTCATACCTGTCAAAGATAAAAGTTATGAAGCTCTAAGATTTCTTTCCCTCTACAATGTAGGCATACTTCAATCTGTAACTTTCAGTTCCCCAGGCAAGCCCATCAGTGCTTAGAAGTCTGACCTGGAGGGAGAAGCCTCTACAAATGCAGGAGCTAATTCAATCACTATGTTGGCTTGGCTTCAGGGCTCTTATACATCACTCATGTAAATCTGGGTTGATCTGTTGTGGTTTTGTTATGCATTCATTTAGAACATCAGCCTGGATTTGAGCCATGACACAAAACACTTCATTCAGTGCTTTGTTTTATCTTCTAAGCCATTCAGATCTTTTAAAGATTTCACAGTTAAATGTAACAGGCAACAAGATTATTTTCCATCTGCTAATATTGATGCTTCATTAAATAGTGGTTACTAACTGTAACAATCATAAAACTTATGCCAGTGTATTCACAGCCACTTCATTCACAATCTCTAAGCTATCAGTATCTCACAGAAGCAAAATAAATTCAGCTAGTGAATGATAAATTGCAAACATGAGGAAAAGTTTCCCGATAGCAATTTTGCCTCCAAGATGCAGCTATTGAGCATGAGTTCCCTTTTTCAATGATGAAACGTGTACATCTATCTTTATGTTTATACAAAGTAATAAAAAGTGTTATGCATTTATTTTCTGAAAGTAGTTAATTAAAACATTACTATAGCAGTATCATTGTCATGTCCTACTATTTCTAACAGGTTACACTCCAGAAAAGTTTCAAATGTAGTGCATTTTCCAGTCTTCCTAAAACTTCACTCATATTCTCACATATCTGAGTTGGATACCATATACTTCTGCATACCACTGGGGTGGTGTCAGATTATCCAGATGCTACTAGAAGCACACATACTCCCAACTACTCACTCGCTACAACAGGTCTGTAAAGACAAGAATCCCACTCAATGGTTCCATGAAATGCATCAGAATAAGACCTGCACAAAGAAAGTGGAAATCTAATGTGCAAGGCTACTTTGGAAGTGTGCTTATGCACAGCCTCCAACAACCCCTCCACGCCCAGCATCAGGTGATCCCCTGCAAATCCTTCTAAATAAAACATTGCCATATTAACAGTAACTCTGAATGCAACCCTGCATGTGAGGGTGTCCTTGCTCAAACTGTTTTGTCTTTTAATTCAGAATAACTCTTATTTAATAGGTGTTCTTACCTGTGGAACAATTACCACCACTGCCCCCACATGTCCCCTTAAAAAACCAGGAGAAAAGAGTTCCCTCAGCCAGCTGAACCATTCACACCAGAAACTTCCTCTGAGTCATGCCCAAAATGGTGCATCGACAGCTATGCCTGAACAAGTATGAGCATCTCCTACGGTGGGATTTTCAAACATCATCTTGAATTTACCATGGACATAAAACACACAGGTTATATAAGAAGGGTATTCAGAATTACTAGTATTAAAATATTCACTGCTGGAATAGCAAATCTGGAGCAGACTTCATTTTGAATGATGAACTTCAGGAGTAAAAAGGATAGTTTCCATAAATTAGGGACATCAAAGGCCAGCAGAAATAAGGGACTTGCCACAAACTGCAGGATGTCAACTCAGTGCAAATCTGTGAGCTTTCTTTTAGCATCACTCTCCAGAAAACAAAACTACACTGCTTCACGGATGGCATTAGGAAGTGCTTAGATATCTAACTGGCTTGAGGTTTTTTCTGTGTGGAAGACTATATAAATTAATCTGCCCTTTGAAATATCAGGCACTGTAACCGTATTTTAGTATTTTCTTCCTAAGGAATTATTGAGTAAGCCACAGAATAAGATATATAACTTTAAATTATTTCCTTAATTGAAATTGCTACAGTAAGTAATTGTACCTGACCAGTAAGTTAAAGTTGAACATTACTTTTTTTCTAATATTTTACTAAGAGTTTCCCAAGTATAACTTGCATTCATAAGTCTGGAAGAAAATCAAGGGCAGCTCTTTTTATTTCTGGTCATGTCTACCACTCAAACTAGTCTGTGGAAACTTTTATTAAAATTCCCAGAAAAATATTCTTCTTATATTTTAAAGCCACCATTCTGCAAACCAATCAACCAACCAAACAAAAAAACCCAATTACCTTCATTTCATGTTCTTTCATTAAATACAGCACAGGCTGTTTAACACTAAAGAAATGCATTTAAGAACAACTGTCAGTGATACACATGGTAATTTTGTCCTATTATTCTATTGCCTGAACACTTCTGGGAAATAGAATGCACTTTTTGAATGGTACAAGGCAGAGAACAGGGACTGATGTTTTGCTCAGTTTCAAGAGACACAAACACTAGAAATAATTAAAATTAATAAAAAACAATTTGATCCTTCAGAAGGTGCTCATATAACGGAATGCTATTTTCAACATTCAAAAACCTGTTGAATGAATTCAAAAACCTACACAAATGCAAGGAAGTATTTTAAACAGTACACCAGTGTAGACATTGTAAAAATACATTTGTCATTAGGATAACAAATTTATCACAGAACCACTGGTCCTATGAACCCAAAGGTTGCACTTAGTCAATATGGACAAGTACAGATGGTGGACCAGTATGCTGACTGACTCTGCCTGACCCAACACCCTAAATACTAGATTATTAGTGTAAGACTAGAACAATCATAAATGGTATCTTTTACATGTAATTAAATCACAACTTTAAGTTCTTTACCCTTGATAACCTAAAAAACCACCTTTAAGTACGAAAACAATACAACTATACTGCTTTGGTAATCTTCCATAATCTAGTCCCCTATAAAAATAGCAATTTCAAAAAATATTATATGGTTGCATGTCTCTCTGGAAGACATTCAAACAGCTTAAAATTCTACTGCAAAAACCAGTAATTCTTCAATCCTTATTATTCTACTTTTACAAACATTGGTAGACATTGACCCAAGCAGCTCATACATCGTTATTACTTTACAATGCCCAGGAGCCAAGCAAGGCCCCTTCCAACACAGTTGAACAAGAATTATTTGTACCCTGCAGAGCCTACAAACGTAGTGCAGACATGACCTAATGATGCTGGTCACAAAGCAGTGGGGAGGGGAAGAGTTCTCAAGTCTGGGCAGCAACCTGCAGGTTCTTGACCCAGGCTTGGCGTTACCATATAACAAGATCAACATTCATCCTAAATAAGACCAAGCTGCATGCCAATCTATTTTGTTTTTTTAATCAAGTTATACCTCACTTACCCTTTGAATCCAAAAGTCAACCTTCAATAAAGTAAATGCAATTTATTTTTTTCTATCTTCAAGTAAGTTCTGAACCACTTCTAACACCTCATAAAGCATTATTTTCTTGGTACCTACCATTAACTTCTATATCCATGAATTTTAATATTGGCAGGAGAGACTAACCAACATGCCTCTTGAAAAAACACTTCTTTTTCTTTAAAAACTTACATAACTGTGCAGCCCGAATGACTTTTACTGAATGAGAAATTAGGTGGGACAACACATCCCAAGCAAAGTTCAAAACTGTATTATTTTACAGAGATCCAATCCATGGAAATGTGTTTTAAAATTTAAAAAGTGGAAAAACATTTTCTACTAGTGCTGTGGCCTACATACAATTAGCTGTATTTCAGATGCTTCTGAAACCACAAAAGCAAAATGCATTCATGACAAGACCTTAAGTACAGCAGGACTAGGATAACACAGTCTAATGAGAAGTAAACTTTTCAAGTGCAGAATTGGAAAAAAAATTTAAAATGCACCTTACATGTCAGGTGGAATCTTTGTAAAGTTCAGACAGGGGGAGATTAATCTCTAGAGTCATCTGGAAAATCCCTTTCAGTTAGACTCTAAGAAAATAAGCTTATTTCTCTGATGTTTGACAAAAGGACCTAATCTGAACTACTTCCTTTGAAGATTGTTTGTGGTTTCTCCAAATGTTATATTGTTATCGGATATATTGTTATCCTATGTACTTAACTCAGACTCATTTCTTGTTTTGAAAAATCCAAATTCTGTTTATTTTAACAACATATTACTATTACTGAAATATCACTAGAGAGAGAAATGGATTTATATTTTCAAAGGAAATGATACAACAGAAACAAAGTCTGTCAGCTTTGATAGTAAAAACACACACACAAAAAAACCCAAACAAAAAGAAAACAAAATTTAAAACACCAAACAAACAAAAAACCCAACCACAACAAACAAAAATGCACATTTGATTGTCTAAATGCTTCAAGTAACTTGTAAGTTGCTGGAATTCATTTTATATTTATTCATGCTTGTGTCTGAACAGAAGCAGTAAGATTGCTAAGATTGTTTTTGGAATACATACACGTATACCCAAAACCTATCTCCCTCTTTCCAGAGCAGGTATCAGTTTTCTCCAATGCACATTATTATACAATTCAGGGGCAGCAGCCTGATCTGCAATTATAATCAAAACACATTAACTCCTGGAGATTTCAGTGGCACATTTTCTTTTTCCACTAAGTAAAAAAGATGATCACCAAACTGCTTGGTGGAAAGCCTACATTTTAAATGCAGTCCAAAACTGTATTTGCAGCCATTAAAGCTCCACAAATACAGCAGATATCCTGCAATACTACAGAAAAATATAGCAAAGAACATCAGGAGTGGAGTTTCACAGATCACATGGCTGAAAGCAAGAAATCCACTTGGGGATTTTCCTGAAGTCATGAAACCCAGGTGAGTCTGGTCATATGTGGGAATCCTGTCTGAAGTCAGTGACCATCCATATCCCTGCAGCCTCACCCAGCAAAGGGAGCCCCCAGGAGATGTTAAAAATGTGGTAAAAGCCTATATAAATACACAGACTTCTTCCAGCTTCACTGAAGACATGCTGGGGTTCCTCTCACCCCACTCTTGGAATACTTGGTACTACTTGGAATATTTCTAAAAACTAAAAACTGAAAACTAATTTAAGGGTATTTTCTAGAATGGAAATCATTGTACAGTTGAAACATATTATATGGTATCCTAGATTTCTAATATAAGCAACTTCTTGCACTCACTGGCTTTCTCAAGGTTTCAGCAATTGCTATGCTAAGTGACTCAAATCAGCAATGCACTGAAAAGTGTATTTAATGGAATAAGATATCCATCCCCTCATTAGTGAAAAAAAAAAAAAAAGAATTTACCAAACAAGGACATTTAGCAGTTTAATTCCACGCCAACAGAATTAATCATGCTACAAATTTAAAGGAAGAAATTTTTTTTTTAGTTAACATGATGCCAGCTCCTGAATTGCTTGCAGGAAAAAACTTTTAGGTAATTTGACTTTCTTCAACCCCTCTGCCACCCTCTTTTTGTATTTTTGTAGAGCATGTCAGTTCAAACTGAGTACATTTAAAGAACACTTTGAAATCCTGCTGTTCAGTTTTCTCTCCTCTATTTAGCTCCTCCTTTGCTTTCCTCAGGCACTCTCTCTCAGCACCTCCAACTGCTTCCACTGCATAGCTAAACTAAAGGCAAAAATAAAGACAGGAACAAAACAGAACATAAGACACTGTCCTGGAAAAGACAGAGCTAAACTCATATAAAGAAAGCTTATTTTCTCTGCTTGCTACAAAACATGCACTTCATTTTAATTGGCATGGGGAAGCTCAAAAAAGTCATCCAGGGCAGTGTTTATTGAATGACCCATGGAAAACTGAAAGCTGACAGAAAATCAGGAAGCACGTGAAAAAACAGAAGTTTGTTCAGTACCAGTGTTCATGGATTAAAGAAAAAGCAGAGTACATAAGCATCTATTGTGTCATTCACTTCTCTGATAACTGAAACCAATTTCAGCACCACTCATAACAGCAAGTTGTATTTAAAGCAAAAGCACAAATAAATAATTGGTAAAATAAACAACTCTAGGATGTAGAAAGTTTGTGTTTTTTAAAAACACACTCTGCACTAAGCTTAACAAAATTTGCATTAAAATGTGTATTTAGCACTTTACCTATTATAAATATAGCAGAAGCAAAACGCTGGAACATTGGAGGCTGAAAAGTTGACAGGACTGAATAATTCAGCTGCACTAACTTGTCAGCACTATAAAATTAAGTGATCAATGACGATTTTAAAAAGTGAACACGGACACCAACAGTTCTATCATTCTCAAAACCAAGAGAACCATTTCAGAACATCCATCACTATTGACAGTAGATGATCATTACTACTAAAGCCATGAGCATAATATAAAAAGTGAGAAATCAGTATTAAGTAGTAGTATGGCATAAGCAAGAATAATGCATGTAGTACCCATGTACTACATGGAAATAGCAATGGAGTATTCTTGCAATATACATATTTGTTTTAAAACAAGTAAGATCTTGGGAGGTAGGGGGAAAGCACAAATCAAAGAGCACTTTTTCTCCCAGTATACCAGGGCAGACTTTGTGATTTGTGGCCTCATAACATGACCCTTGCTTTTATTCAAGGTGTGGAAATTCCTTCAGACGCTTCCTTAAAACATTACAAAACCAGAGTGTTTAAATTATTTAAATTATTTCTAACCACATAAAACAAAATACAATTTTGTTGTGCAGCAAATTAATAAAACTCGCTTAGAACAGAGTTTTCTTCCGTTTTGTGTAGCAGAGGCCTTGGAAATAACCACTGCACTACTATTACTGACTTAAAAAGCTTACAAGTTATGAAGTCAGAGCTTTTAACTATTGCATTTATGAATATATTAAATGCAAATGTGTAGTCTGTTTTTTTTTTTTTTTTTTTTTTTTTTTTGGTAGAGGTTCTAAAGCTTAAACAGAAAAAGTTTTAGGCAAACTTGATGAATCCTGAAGAAAAAAAGTACTCTTCACTTCAAACTTTCAGTTCTTAAAAATGCACAATTGGTAGTCCAGAGACACACATAGTTTTTATGACTTTTGGTTTTGATGTACTCAGTCAGACTACTCTGACCTGTAGGTGATAGAACTTCTGGGACATATTTTCTTACAGTAACAGTTTTGGGTTTGCTAGGATATTGTGAAATTAGAATGGCAATAACCTCCTCTGCCACAGCCACACGTGCACAAACACCACAGAACCTTTAAACTTCACACTGCTGAGATATATGTAGGTGAAAACAGTCTCAGTTTTACAGATAACAAAACAAACCCACAAGAACTTGGTATAAAACAAAGAAGTAGTAAATGAAAAAGAGAGGATCACAATTCTTCATTTCCCGTCTGTAACCTGACCATCATTACCCTGAAGGAAAGAGCACATATTTTGCCTCTCCAATATTTTATGATGCTCACACACTAGTTGCTGGGTTCCCTGATTGAACGGTCCAGAGTCAGCTCACAAGTGTTTTCATATTTTTGCTTTGAGTTGGCCCACGCATCAACAGGAAACAATTAAAAAAGCTCTGAATATCTTTCATTTTAGAAGCTATTAACTACTTCTCATTTATCAATTCTCTTGGTTATCACAGCTGGCATCAAAAAAAAATGCTGTAAATGAGTCCATTATATGCTGTTTCAGAGGAAGTGCTCATATGCCCAGTTTAGGGATAAAAATTAAGATGCCCTCTTTCATAAGTTATTTTCAAGCAGGAATCAAGATATAGATGCAACTTTGCTATCCCCTCCGACTAGAAGGTTTAAACTCTGGACAAGAGGTTGGAAAACAAAGCTATTTAATAACACAGATCTAGTCAAATCCTAGCAGTGTGAAAAAAAATGTCCCCAAAAGCTGATGCCAAGTTCTTCTGCTACTGCTTAATGGCTAGCAACATCAACTAGACCACTTTACATCCATAACAAAATAGAATGAATCACTTTGTAAAACAGGTATGTGGAAAAATAAAAAATGGCTGGTAATTTTTCTTTCAACCTAAATGGGATTTATGAGGAGCAGATTTTTATTATTGCATGCATGCTTCAGAAAGAGGACTGGAAAACAACATCCAAATGGTTCAAGTTTTATACAGACCAATGATCTCTAGGTATAAGACATGAAAACCTGGTACAAACAAATACAGATAGTTAGAAAAATTAGAAGAAAGCACTGCACATAGACTCTACATTATATTACATCACATGAAAGAAATTATTAGTTCCTCTTGCAAATATTTCTGAAAGGAAAAAATAACACTACTTTCTGCATCGGCCACTTTGAAATTTATACTAGGAAAAACAAACAAGAAGCTGTAACTGTTAGTCTTCATGAAAGCTTATGTGCAGATAACTTTTTAGTTAATTTCAGTTTTCTCCATCATTCAGTTCTAATACCTCAAAAAAGAACGGGATACCTGATCAATCAGATTTTTCAGGCAAATTTATTATCTTCCTGTTTCTCCTCCTATATGCACATGCTGGACCTCATTGCAATAAAATGAGCATTTTCTCAACCTGAAATTCTGTCTGCAACTCTGAGCAACTGAAAGAGGCCTCTTGGAGACCTGCAGCACTAGAACATTTCCAACAGCTACTAACCCAGAAGCACAAATTCTGCAAACAGATTGTTGTGCATAAATTACATTATTACAAAACAGCCTGAAATTTTAGCAACAAAACTCCTTTGCTCTAAGAGTCCAGTTGCAGCTTGCTGGCTCTTCAGACATTGGGACTGTATATCCACACTGCCATTTTCAGAAGCCTATTGCACTTGCCCATAATTCACTCATTTCTGACTGCTTCAAAGGTTTCATAAAGCATTCATATATTTAAATCACATATATTAATCAATTTTCTATTGTCTTAATTACTTACCTCACATTTTATGACTAGAAGAAAAAAAAAGGCAAAAAAGCTCACCCCTAGGAAAAAAAAAAAAAGCCATTCTGAAAGATATCTCTGAAATTCAGGATGCAGACACTCAAAGAGACAGAAGCCTTAGTACACTTCTTCCCCAAGCTCTGAAAAACTAAACCCACAACACATTAAGATATTCTATTTTCTTGGGACATTGTTTTTTTCAGAAAAGATTATGGAAAAAGCATAGTGTCTTCCTAACAGAGCTGGCAAATTATATGGTACTTAGTAAGAGCAAATCTCAGGGTGTGATAAAACAGGAAGAGTCTAACGATGAGTACAATGAGGGAAATGAAGAGCATGGCCATACTATTTTGCACACACTTCAGGCCATAATCTGTATTACTACTCTTCTTACCCACACTTACAGGTGTTTTCATCAAAATACCTGGGGATTCTCTAATAGTGCTTACTGAGTAAAGTACTTGTAACAATATCCTTTGGGTAATCAAGGTAAAGCTATGGCAAAAACAGAATTACCTAACACATCCTTTCACTGTAACAGATATAGGGAACAACAATCAGCAAAGCTTTACTACATGTAGAGAGCAGCAGAGAGAGAACAGCAGGCAACCCGACCAGCTTACACTTTCTGAGAAGATAAAGCTGAGAGCATGTTCAGCACTTCTGCTTTAGAATGGCCTGAACTAAGATTAAGAATAGTATTTTGCTATGATTTAGGAATAAATGGGAGCTGTCACTGATATAAACATCTTCTACTGAAGAGACAGAAATTGAGGAGGACATGACAGGAATAACATTTCCTGAACTCTTCCAACCTCCAGTTCATTTATATATAGTTACATCCATCAGCCAGATTAAAAAAAAAAAAACAAAAAACAGAGGACTACACAGCAGGAATAATGGGGATAGGAGAAAAAATACCCGAATAGACAGGGAGGGTTAATACTTATGAAGAATGATCAGATTATCAACTCACCTACTTTGAGGTTTTGTGTTATCTGAATTTATGCTAAGCTTAAGGGAGTAAACAGGTATGAGACTCTGATTCACAGCAACATTTCTATACAAGTTGAAGCAAAACTGAAATAAAGTATGGTGACTTAAAACACTGAATTAGAGAGGGAAAAAATACAAGGATGCTTAGTTCTTCTGCCAAGACAAATGTGGCACAAAAAAATCCAGGCTCACCAAAGAATTTTCATTTTCCTCTACAATAACAATGTACAGTACTGCAAATAAGATTACACTTCCTCTTTTAAAACGAGTTTGAAGACCCATTATTGAACATTATTGAAAATTTACCAAAGAATCCTAAAGAAGGAATACCAAAAGCTGTTACCATTAAATGCCTTAAAAAAAAAAAAGGAAAAAGAAAAAAAAAAAAAGAGCTCTATCAATTTTAAATGTTTAGCCCTATTGCTGGGAAAGGCAGAACAAAAATCCAATTTGTTTTACTCTGAGCGGGCAGAGTTTACACTCTGATAAGTCTTTCCTGCTCCCTGTGTTCTCCTAACATAGAAAGAACGTTTTCCTACAGAAAATTACATGGAAGATGCCATATTAAAATGGTAACCATCTTACAGTCCATCCCCAGGACAGTAAGCCATTTACCTGTACCCCTTGTACGTCCAAGTGCAGGTCAAGGTCCTCGTGCTGCCCTCTGCATTTTGCACAGCTTGGGTCAAACTTCACAGCAGCTCAGCTTTCCTTTGAAACACTGCCATGTTTGGTCTGTTTAAGAATGAAATCTGCTTGCCCTAAGGGCTTGATAAAGGGCAAAATCCTGTCTCCATTTGAAGTCAGTGGGCAGTTTGCCATTTAATTCAATTGGCCTAGTATTTCACAGTGACCTTAAAGGTATACTGAAAAGCCTGTACCCATGTATCCTGCCTCAGCAGTGGTGTACATTAGTTTTTAACAGTAATGTCTGGGTGGCAACTAGGACACTTTCTCTCTTACTTTAAAAGCTCAGATGAAGCTTGCAACATTCATTAAAAATTATGGGACAGAACTGTAAGCACTAGTTCATCAACATCAAATTTATCTTCTGGCTGGTATTCAACAATTCATCTCACAATTTAGAAACTACCGAACGAAAATCTGAAAAAAACATTCACTTTCACTTGGTCTAAATGATTTTAAAGAAAAGGATCAAGCATTTAATATCCTATTTCATAGCAAAAGCTCACATAGGCTTTAATATTAACCAGAATATGGCTATACCAGTGCCATAATGCAAATGACTTAGGAGACATTTGCAGAGACAACGCAAGCAAGATGTATTTTACATTACCACCTCAGCATCCTCAAAAAAATTACAGTGGCATGGGTTTGGATGAGTCTACCGATTTGTCTATCACTATGGGTAGGTGAAAATCTATAAAGAAGGTTCCACAGAAATAATTAGCCAGCTAAGAGAATAGTTGATCAGAAATTCTAGCTATGGTATGCAGAAAATAAGTTTTTAAACTGATATACAATCATAACGATGCGCAATAAACTGGAATCAATGCCACTATTACTTACTTCTTTATAAAACAAGATTCAAGTGCTTTCTTCATGCAAAGCATAAATTTAATCTTACAGCACTGTACAGTTAAGCTGTGAAAAACTCCAAATATTCCTTGTGTTTTAGTCTCACGCTTCAGTAAAACAACAGTAGGTATCAGTATTGGATGCAGGGGAAGCTCAGATCATTATTTTTTTCAGTAACCTCATGTAAAAAGAAAACTGTTTCAAAGTTAAAAATACTCCTTTTCCTCTCAGATGATATATGTGAGTACTTTTATATCCTTCTTTAGAAGCTTGGCAAGAAATGCAGAGTATTAATTTTGAATAATGTCTCTATTTCCCACTTCCAACATTCTGTCATAATATTAAAGACCAACTTGGTAAAGATGAGGGCAGAATAATTACGTTATGCACTGCTTTCTCCAGTTTTGAATGGAAATTAAATCAGTAATCATTGCTCAGAAGATTTCTTAACACCATAAGCTTGCTCTCACACCCAAAACTTAAAAAAAAAAATAGTAATAAAGGCTGCAAATGGACTTTTTCACTTGACAGACACTGTAGTACTTGTACAGTCATTAAAAAGCATTTTCCACTTATTTTCATGATGTAAAATGAAAACATATTATGCCAGCACTCAAATTTTGGAAGCACAACCTGCTAGCCCAGGAGAAGGAAAAAGAAGGAGAATGCCAATTAACCCAATTACTGACAGAAAAGATATCGGGATGAGTACCTATCAGGTGAGGTTCTAAAACACACCAGGAGCACCAGTGTTTAAAAAAAAAAATAAAATAAAAAAAAGGAAAAAGAAAAAAGCTCACACTCCTTGCGCTGAGTAGCACTATTAAATTCAGATGCAGGGTTGTGTTTAGGTTGGACAGGCCCCAACAGTAGAACAAAGTCAGTCTGTCTTAGTACCATAACCAAATTCTACAAGTTAACAGCTTTTCATGAAAAGCTGCCATTTCAAAGTGTCAATCAAACCTGAATATAAGTGGGAACTCCTGCAGAAATAACCAGCTGCAGGTTTGAAAAACATTTTTCACTGAAAGTGGAAACACAAAAGATGTTTGAATGAGATCTCTTTTCATTCCTGTAACAGTAGACGGTCATTTTCACAACATCAAGGACAAAAACACAAGACAAAATTGCAAATAACTTCTTGAAAGAACCATTTGCAGGGGTGATGAATGATTCAAGTTACAAATGACAGAATTATTGGCAAATGCAAACTCATTAATATGAAAAAGCTTCTCTTATTATATTGCAGTTTGTCTCCACTTTTTCTTATTGCATATGAATGATTAGGTTGTATGCATTCATTTCAACCCGTGTTTAATATTCGCTTTCTCACCTTGAAGCAGCAGCTTGCATCACAATCATCTAACTTGCAATGAAAGTAGTATGTCTTTACACAGTTTTAGTTGTTTAAACAGAAGAAACAGTCCTAGTTCATCAAAATGCATTTTCTAACAGAAAAAAAGTTAAATTTATAATCTACCCACTAAAGAACTCACGTTTTCTAATTCAGCTCTGAACAGCCAAACAGATATTTACTCAAAAAAAACACAAACAAACAAAAAACAAACAAACAAACAAACAAAAAAACCCCCAACAACCAGTATTTGTACAAGTGTAAATTGTAATGAAAAAGGAGCTTACCAGTATCATGTTGGCATACTGCCTCTGAAAATGTATTTGCTGTCCAAATACCAGCTTTATCAATATCTTATTCAACAACCAGACTGATTTGTTTACACAAATCACTGTATTCAATGCCATGAAACAGATTTAGCCAACAGGCATGCTCACTGAAGAGTTACATTAGTACTTTAAAGATTTCCCCCCACCCCCCGAAAGGTAATACCTGTAACTGCAGCACTGTAGCATCAACATTCATGATGAATCATAGAATGCCAGGTTGGAAGGGACCACAAGGATCATCTGGTCCAACCCTTCTAATATTGTTGTTTATAGATGTCTCAGCACCCTGTCAGGCTGAGACTTAAAACGTTTTAAAGTGAGGGCATCTACCACTTCCCTTGGGAGGCCATTCCAATGTCTGGCTGTCCTCATATTGAAAAAATTCTCTTGTGCAGTTTTATCATAAACAATAAAAATAAATTGGACAGTAGATGAACATCTTAGCATGTCTCAAAGTTTAGAGTATTCGTGTAGACATCCTACTTATACATATTTACCTCCTTCCCAGCATGACTATCACTACAGTCATCACTGAGTGGGACAACATTAAGTCTTTGAGTGATGCTACCTTTTTCTTTAGCTATACTTACCAAAGGGAAAACATATTTACAACTTATATAAAATTCACAAATTAGAATGAATGAAGCCGCATAGTTATATTAAACATAACTGAACATATTTAAGACTTAAAAATCTGAAGATTTATCACAGATGGAACATTATTCTTCAGCATTATTTGCTGAAAACCAAGATGCTACAACAACATAAAACTCAGACAATTCATCACTATAGCCTCACTGTACTGAGATATCAGTTACACCATCCAATTTCACACTGTATCCTGTTTTCTATATTGCAGATTAATTTCTGATATCCACAATGTCAATCTTCATGCTATATTAAGCTGCATTTTTCTCCAGCTGTAGGCTGCTGCACCCGAGCAAACTGACCTCAGACTTTTCTCTTACACTCAAGTTTCACTCAAGTAGAATCACAGCAGAAGTTATCAATAACATCCCCAACAAGAAAATAAAAACATATTGAGATTTTTTTATCACTAGATCTTGTTCTTATCACTTTGTATCACCAGCATTTGTTTTTAAGTAAGCTGGAGTACATCCAGTCTGTTCTGAGGTTTGAGATGAATAATTAGCTGCATGAAAATATACTTGAAGTAAGATTAAGTTGACCACAAAATGTTGCTATCAACCTATTTTAAAAACTGATATAGAAAAAAAGGAGAGAAGGAAAGAAAAAAACATGCCAAACCTAGTGCCTTAGCAAGCAGAGTGTTTTTTTCTAACATTCTCAAAAGCATAAGGTTTCCTATTTACTTCAGGAAACAGCTTACAAGTCAAAATGTGCTGGAGATTTTTTCGTTTTGTTTTGAGCTGCCAATTGTTAGTCAAGATTACTATTCACTTTACAGGAGTGTTAAGAATGCAAATGGTTAACAGTAGTATAAACCATATACTTGGTTTAAGTTTGAATGTCTAACACTATTACACACTGCATACATCTGCATTCCCTGTTTATGGGAATGAAATATGTAGTCATTTGAAGTCCACAATATGTATACTGTGTTTGTAATAACTGCAGATTTTACAAGCACATTATTCTTTCCATTAGGATTAAAACCTCACCGAATAGCAATTTGTGAAAGAATTCTAGCAGGGCCTTGAGCCCAGAACTCTGACCTCTGATGAGATGCTTGGCAGCAACAAACTCTAGGTCTAAGCAAAACATCTGGTTTGAGTTAGACTTCCTGAAAAAATAGCCCCTGTACTGGGGAAACTGGTATTCACTCAGCTTTGTCTATACACTTTGAGTGACTTCAACACTGTTGCAGAAGGAAAGGAAAAAAAAAAAAATAATTGCCAGAATGCACGTCAATCACTGTAGACTTCTAGGTGGCCTCCAAAGAGCCAGGCACTTACATTAGAAGACACTGTACACATTTGTTCATGCTTCGAGCTTTTTCCTATTGTACTTTGTAGCTCAATGTTTTTTTCAGAATTAGTGCCAACTCTGAATTATCTAATCCAAAACTGAAGTAAAGTTCCAAATATAAATTTTGCCTGAAGAAATAGTTTCTGCTTTAAAAAAAAAAAAAAAAAAAAAACATTTTTCTTGCAAATTTAGACAATCACTGTCATCATAAAATGAATAGGAACGTTCCCAAAAGAAACATGAAATCCCACTGCCAAGAAATTTGTAATTACAGTAACAGCTTTTGGTCAGCTCCCAAAACTTTTACACACAACACCATTTTAACCTACCTTACATAGATAACAGCACCTCAGAAGGGCAACTCAACTCTAACAAGAATGCCAATACGCTAGGACCGGGTGTCCTGAGCCTCCTGCTCAAACATGTAATCAGGACAAGCTCTATCAAAAAAAACCCAAAAAAACAAAACAGGGATAGAGCTAGTGCTCACTTCTCCTGTCCCCAAGATGGAAGGCACACTGTATCACAGAGTATTTGAAAAGGAAGAACTCAACTACTTTGGCAAGGTCAGTAAGAGCTGCTCTTTGTTAAAGCTAACAGGCAAGATCGGGGACACAGACAGCTCAGTGCCGTTAGGTAGGACACAGCTTCAGTAACATCCATGACTGTCAAGGAGTAGTAAGTACATGGTCAAAATCAGTCCACCACACTGACATTTCCTTTGCAGGAGACTTTGTGTTTTCAAATACCACAGTGAAGCCTTTTGAAATTAATTAGGTCATAATAACAAAGCAGTTAGCAATATTTACTGTGACCTGATACATCATCAGACACACACAGTGGCATTAAGTGTCCTATGCAGAACCAGGAAATGCAAAAATAATTTAATTTCAAAGAAACAGAGACAGAACTGAATGGAGATCTCTGTCAACACATTCACCCGTGTTGCACATACATACACGTATGTGTAAGAGATGTGTGATAATACTTATTTATACACAATTTTCCTATGAATTTACCTTTGATGGCACTATGAATAGGACTAATTTCTATTAGTACAATAGAAACTTGTCTGAATACTCTACTTGAAAAAATGTGCTGTGGTGAAAAAGCACCTGAAACGAGTTTTCTTCCATCTACTGCTCTATTTTTCCCAAGTCTGCAGTATCACTGTATACTGTCAATGCACTCATAGTTTATTTTCTTCTTGTGACTGCTAATGCAATAATATTTTTATGTCTCATCTAGCAGTAATTTTATACTGGAATTAAATGTCAATTTCTACTTTCCACCCCCAAAATTCTAAATTAAGTGCCACTGATACCAGCCCCCTGCGTTCAGGCAAAATGCAGCCACCAACCCACAAAGGGACATTTATAAAGTAAGCCTTGCTTGTTTGAACTGCAACACTGCCGTCACTGGAGCTTCAGCTGGGTGACTTAAATAAATAAAAATAAACCAAAGTAATAAACACCATGTTTTATGGAGCTGCACAAAAAAAAAAAAAAAAAAAAAAAAAAAAAAAAAAAAAAAGTCCTCCTGGTAAACTTGAAAGATTAGACTGAAAAGCCGCCTCTCTCATTCCGGAAGACTTCTGGCCCACACCACTCAATACCATCGCTGAAGGACACTCAGCTGTGGGCTGCAGGGCCACCCACACAAGTGTCTGAACTCCCTTTCAGGGCTGCAACGAGCTGCCCTTCTGTATATGATGATAGAGGAAACAAAACCATGTTCCACATTAAGTCAACTTAGAAATTTCTCAGTGCAACAGGAAGAATGGATCACCTACTAGCTTTTCAGGCAACATAATGAATGTTGAAAAAACAAAAGGAAACAAAAACCTGCTAGCTCTAGCAAAAGCCTTTGTAATATCCAGTTATGTTCTCTGAGCACTTAAATTTTCCTACTTCTGATAGCACTGCAGTGGCCATGTTATTCAAAGGTTTAATGTGAAACAATTTTACATTTTTTTTTTAAAAATAACTTACATCTGTCCACGGACTTTAGGTTTTAAGAAGACTGAATATAATTTTAGAATCATCATCGTCAGCTGGTTGACAGCAACAAAGACAACATTCACTTTAAATAACCCTGAATTATATACAGTTGAGTAAATTTGAATTTGTTTTGCTTTAAGGTCTTCCAAAGTTGAGGCCAACATGCTGAACAAAAATATTAAACTATCTATAACCCTGTGTCAACATATGATGCTACTGGGAATGGTAACTGAATTAATTTTCCAAGGAAAATTAATTACTTATGACTTACAGTTGTAAAAGCAAACAACGTAACTCTGGATTAGGGCACATTTAATTTCTGTTTGGAGTAGCGATTAAATTAATTTCATATAATTCATGGTATGTAATGGAACACAGAACAAAGATGAAATCTTAGACAATGATTGACACAGAAAAAAGTGTATATTTATGTTCATGATCCAAAAACAAAGGTCACAGATATTAATCACTGTCTAGTGAAACATGATTTTACGTTTCAGAAATGATTTTTTCAAAACTGTTTGTTAGAAAGTGTTATTAGCCAGATAAATATCTAAAAAACAGCAAATAGAAAGACATGACAGAAATCTTGCATATTGTCCCTTAGTGAAGAGACTGCAATTTTCAGTGGACTGAATGACATAACTGTCACAGTATTATTAAGAACAACAGCACCACTAATTTAAATTTATCCTACATTAATCCAGGTTCATCTTTAAGGAAGAGAGGAAAATTTGATCACAGATCCAATATTTAAACAAAGATGTACCCTAACACAGCACTGCAACTTAAACATAAAAAGTACAATTTTTTCAGTTTCTTACATTTTATAGTATATGGTTACTGAGAAAAATAAATCCATAGCTGGAGTGAACCTACGAAAGAGCCCTTAGAGCATTCCATAATTTGATACTTGTTCAAACTAAGGAAGAGTAACTATTTTATGTATTTAAGTGAGAAACAAAGTTCTTATCCTACATATCTGCTACCAGAATAACTAATATTAATATATCATTTATGATTAAAAAATATAATAATTTTAATTGCCACAGTGCCACTGTACTGAAGGTATGAATTTCTTGCTGATTCCAGACTTTTAGATATCAAGTCAACAGCTGCTGTGCTATGAACTCACATGGAAACACTCAAAAGTAAGATAATAATAGTATTTTTTCTTACCAGGCAAATGAATATACTGTTAATTCACGAAACCAAACGAACAGATGCAACAGATTAATGCTGTACAGCAACCAGGGACTACAGAATTCCACTAACAAATAATATTTACATTCATGATGTTTAAATTGACCACACACACACATTCAAAGCAAGTGATACACATCCCCACTGCCACTTCTACCTGACTTGGGACATTAAAGGGATGCTTTTACTGTGGTTATAGTTCAATCAATTTTATCACTGTAACATTTACGCTAAAATCTTACTAGAATTTGCAACAGTGCATCTTTAAGATTAACTTACCGCACATAAAAGATGAATGTATGAGTCTGAAATGCAAGTTCTATGAACACAAGTGTCATAGGTAACACCAAAAGCAGTCTGTAGGTCTCTGGCTGTCTTTTACTGTAGCATTTTTAAGAATGTTTCAAAAATGTAAAGAACTTAGGGAATGAAAATTTAAATGAAACCTAGATGAAAGGAGGTGAGCAATTTTTCAACGCTAAATTTGTGTATTTTTACTTAAGGTTATTAAACACTTGAAATGTAAACAGGAAACCCAACAGCATTTCACACATTGCAGAAGCTGTCCAATCTAAATACTTTTGAAAAGATAGACTTTATCAACCTCTTCTCTGTTTCAGCTTTTAGTCAACCAAGTGTTTCCTAACTGATCAAGCTAATTTGCAGGATCTCAGACTCTCAACTCCCATTTTGCTCCTTTTGCCATTTGGCTTCCATGTCAGAACAGTCTCTTAAGAGTTTAAATATGCCTGGCTGGATCATAACTCAAGCTCATCAGTGCTGAACTAGGTCTGCCCAAGTACACTTATGGAAAAGAAAAAAAAAAAAGAAAAAAAAAAAAAAAAACCAACCAAAAACCAAAACCCCTAAAATATTAAACAGGCTTGCATGGAAGGTATCCCCGGCCTGGGCAGTTCTGCTCAGGAGTCCTTATCTGCCACTTTTGTGGCAGTCTGAAAGCAAAGAACCTTTATACCCATTTTTAATGAACACTAACCAAACAGAAACTTTAATCCAATTAGAGCACAGATCACAAAAGAGTTTAAACCAAGCCTGTTGTCATATGGCAACAAAAAAACTTCCCAACAACATTCTGCCAAGAGAGCTGGTAATTAAGAGATCAGAAGCAAGCTGACAAGGGAAGGCAAATCTGTCCAGCAGCTGTTTCCTGTCAACACCCTTAGATCATCCCACCTCAGCATACCAACACTTCTGAAGCTTCCCTACTTTTGCTAAAACCTCATCAGCCCTGTAAAACCCCACATATGCGACACAAACTCCCTAATAATAATAAATAGCAGTGATGCAAGGGAGGGATTATTAATAGTAATGTCTAAAATTTACCTGCAGTTCAGCTTGCTTACAAAGGCACATCTCTGACAAGTTTTCAAATGCTGTCTACACTGCATTTTTGGTGACAGCAATGAAAAGAGATGCAGTCCACGGGCTGCTTTGTGAGTGACATTTGCAGATGGAATGATACCACTGTGCTCTTCCACTCCTTGTAAATACACATGCACACATTTTTCTTCATTTCCTTAAAGGGGCAGCATTGCATCACGGTGAGTGGGCATGTCTTCCTGGAGATGCCAGTAAATATTCACAGTGTATTAACTAAAATAATTAATAATGCAACTCTTACCTTCTTTCTATATCTCTTTGTTTTGTTATACAAGTTGACTATGCTTTGCTGATGGGACAGTGCATTTTTCTTTGCCAGCCAGGGAATAGGTAGACACAGCCAGAGAGACTGCCAAATTACAGGATATAAGCCATCCCTGGCAGCCTGCAAAACTGCTGCTGAGGATTAAATTACACAAACTTGCCAGAGGTGTAACTTATTTGGAAAAGAATCTTAAGTTTTGCATACCTACTTCACTGGGGTCAGGAAGCATCCAGAAAACATTATGGTGTGATTACCTCTCACTGACTAAGCTGCCTGCAAAGATTTTGTTCCCAAAGGTGTCAGCCACCTTGGTTAGCAGTGCTTTACTTTTCCAAATGAGAAGCACATAATTTACCCTAAAAATTGTCCTAAACCCACATGATTTTACAACTTGCTTTCCTCAGGGAGCTCATGCTTCACCACTACTACACAACACTTTAGGATTCTTTAGGTTGCCAGGTGTTAGAAATCCTGCACTAAAACCAAAAGTATTCATCAGTTTACTCATTCACTTTTTTTTTCTTTTAAAATATACTTTTTCCCTACTAAGAAGACACTGCTTTTTTTGTCTGTCTTTAACTGTATTTTAAAGGGAAAGCTACCACACCTCATCCCTCAAAAAGTTTTGCAACACTTTAAAACTTTGAGGACTCCCCTCTTTTTTTCCAAAATTTCAAAGCAAGCAATTCCTTACAGTATGCTACAAAAAAATTCTGTGACAACAGCCTCTGCACAGGAGCCTATAGGCTCACAAAAGAGGTTTAAGTTTCCTTTATTGAGTAGAGCTAAGAGCACTGTGAAACTCTATCCCATGTACCCCATCTTTCACATCCCAGTGAGTTAATTCAGAGATAAAAACAGAGTCAGTCCATGATTTGTCTAGTTACTATTATAAATTTTTAAATAACAATGATGCCAATGTGTCCTTTAGTCTGTGTTGTTTAGGGATTTCTGTAATTTTCAGAATAGCCAGTTTCTCTCATGATACCCTGCCCTTTCAGCCAGACTCGAGTCCACTGGTATCTTTCATAGTATTTTTTTTGTCATCCTAAGGAACACCCATAATAAACTGTTTGCCAAAGAAGAGTGATATACTTTAATACGAGTGGTCTGATTATTGTGAAATACACAGATGTGACCATTTGGTATGTTTTGACACAGTGTATAAGCAAAGGTTCTCTTTGATAGGTAACTGTTTCAATTAAAGTATAGTAAACCATAAGCAAGTTCACAAAACTCCAATTATAGCATAAAAGATCCATTCTATACCTAGCTATGTATAAATTCACCGTAGTCATAGAAAGAACACTGGAGCACTTTGTAGAGAGGTTAACAGGAGCTACAGAAATCACATTTTCTTAATCACAAAAATCTAAGTTGCAAACCAACATAAATGACTTTCAATAAACTTAATAAAGCCCAATAAAGCAAACTCAAGTTTGAGGTTGTTTTGACAATCGCATCTCAGAGATTTAAAAGACAGTTATGCACATTGTACGTCATCATATTCTCACAACATACAGTGTGTGTGTGTGATTCTCCTCTGCTACAGAACTAACACACCTATATACACTCATATATCTACAGGTCAATTAAAAGAATAAAGATGTGAAATAAAATTCTTAAATACACAACGAAAAATATACATTTCTAACTGAAAAAAATATCAGCCAGCTACAGTATTTTTCTCCATGTTATTAAATAAAAGCATGCTGTGCAAAGGATGTATAATCAAAATCAAGTATCAAGAAGGATATTAAGTCTCCTGCATTTCAACATTAAAACTATGCATGTATTTTAAGGAAAAAATAAGACAAACCCATTATTAAACCACAAAGCAATTCTTTGTGATGGCCAATGTTCATATCATGACAAATCTTGTTTGTACTCACCAACTACTTCACAATTTTTTATTGTTGTTATCAGCTTCCTATTTAAATACTAATTTTAAAGTTTTCATGTTAGAGACAATACTTTGAATGTACACAAAATATGGATTTAGCTGGTAAAGAAATATATATGAAGTTTGTTAAGCCTCAAAATAGCTCAACAAGCAAAGCTATCAAGTTATATTCGCTAGGGCTTTGAAAAAAAAGCCTGACAAGCAACTGCAAGGGACAAGACAGACTTTGTTGCAGGTAAGACAACAAATGGAAATAATGCCTAGGCTTGTTCAACCTATACCTTTAGCAGGCTGGCTCAACTGTAGTTCAACTTATTCTTGCACTTAGAGATACCCTTGAGGCTCACTTCATCCCTGTATTTCTAAAATTTTGCAACAGATCACCTCCTAGCTATTTAGTATTAACACAGAAGTCAGTTTGTCCCAGATTAATAATTTTCATGATTGTGCAGGAAAGCATCCTGTCACTGCAAGGTCCTACTGTAGGTTTAGAAAGGTGATGTCGTGTACCATCTTTTGATGGAAGAAGACAGTGATTAAAGAATGCAAATAAAGGGCTACATGCAGGAACGGTCAGTTACATCCTTCCACCTCATCCCACCACTTCTCCCTCATCAGCATGAGTGTGCTTGGGCACAGGGGCAAGAAGGGAAGGAAAGACCCACACAGGAATGGCCTGAGACAGCACAAAGTGTTCTTCACGGCCTTCTGTGAGAAAGGAAAAAAGCCCCTTTCCTTTGCAACAGGAACTAAGACATGACTTAAGTGAGATGTCTTGCTATTAGCAGCTGGTTGTAGATTTTAAGATGAATTATATCCACAATACCATAATTATGACAAAACTGGTCTGATTAAGGAGTTTTTTTTTTTTTTTTTTTTTTTTTGGGGGGGGGGGGGGTTGGTGGGTGATGGAAGAGGGTTGAACCCAAGCCTAAAAGCCATTCCAAATTTCAACTGAATAAAATGTTCTACAGAAAACAATCAAATGCAAAACTGCTGCACTTCTGTAAGAAGAGGAATACAGGGAGGAAAAAAGGCATTTCCAAATGTAATTGTTATTGGGCATTCTGATTAGGCTTTGTGAAATATTCCTTTGAACAGGATCCTTTAGCATTATCTGGAAAAGACAAAAATTAGCTCAACCATTTTTTTTCTTGAAGAAACTGCTACTTCAAAGTATTAAGAATTTTATTCATTTGATACAAAATATTACAGCTCCATCTGGCATCAAATATCCTTCCACTTCACAGGTTACAAAACTACATATATTCTCTCTCACATCCCTGTGGGATATTGATTTTCCATATGTATTAAACAGTGAAGATGTTACCATGTACAAAAGTATATAAAGAAGAGATTTCTATGCTTCAGAAATTATGAAGATGACATAGGGTCTCGCATTTTGAGGATCAGGCATAGTGCAGGTTATTTATTATTGTAAATGATCTGTCAAAAATTCTGATTCTTCAACACACACCATGTATTTTGTTCTTAGATTACAGGTGAGTTTGAGCTCCCCCTGGTTCTCTCCCTAGAGGTCACTGGTTTTTAGCATCACAGGATTTTGCATACTAAATGAACAGCAAAAGACCAGCCAAACTAAAAATAGTTCTTTAGCATTATTTCTTCTTTCTCTGCCTTGTAATACAGATCCAGATTTTGATGTTTTAAAAGTTTATTAGTTTAATTCTCCCATTAATTCAGAGTTTAATTTTTGATTTGTCTTTGTCAGGGACTGGTAGACAGAAAGTTAATACCAGTGATGTTTTATTCTATCAAAAACTGGGTTTCTGTTTGAGAGGAAGGAATTCTTTTGTCTTTAGGCATCTTTTTTACTCCTTATTCATTTTCTTTGCTATGGAATTCAATTCCCTAACTGCAATCTTTGTGAAGCAGCTTTGTTCTCAGCTCTCATCTACATCTCCAGGATCTTTACAACTCTAGTGGTAATTCATCACCCAAAATCCTGTTTGCAGCGTAATAAAGTCTTGAGCCACTAACTGCTTCTTCCCCAATAAGAATTCAGCTTTGAATTGGCATGGGATGTGGCAAAGCAAACATATTCTGTGTCAGGCTGAGTCCGGGCATCATCTTCATGTTCAACTACAGAAGAAATCATAGTAATATGGCCTGAAGGTGATAAATTAATTTTGGCTAAGTTCCTGCCTGGGATGAAAGAACAATTTTCCTAATGAGATAAAGATGAAGGAAGATGAGGACCTTTAGGCAACTGGAATTTAGTCTGAGAGAGGCCCTAATAAATCAGGTTGTGCTTCTCTGTGTTTAAGGAAATAACTGTTAGGAGATTCAGGGCCTGTTTATTTTTCTCTGACAAACCTGATTTTCCTGGTAGTGCACAACTCGGAATTGTAACTTGAAATAGGAAAAAAAAAAACAGGTGGTCAAGTACACGTTTCAAGTTTCTTGTCACCTAAAATAAGTAAACACAAATGCCAACTGATGGGGTTTAGTTTACAGAGATCTGCTACCTAGAAACCCATGTTTACCCAAAGTATCCATAGCCAAAAGAGCAGATTGGCTTGGAAAATTTGCTCTAGAAAAACTAGAAAATACCAACATTCTCACAAACATGCACATCAAGTACCAAGCAGACAGGTAGAAGGGATCCAGAATGTCACAGAAACAGTAGCTAGAGAAGATGTAGTCCCTTCACACAGTAACCTAGGGGGGAGGTGGCAGGGGGTGCAACTTTTGAGAAAGCTCAATTGTGCGCAGCAGATTTAATGCACAACAACTTCACTTTCCTGTATAACTAGTGTCACTGCTGATAGCAGCAGCTCCTGCCCAAGGGGTCACACAGCTGAACATACAACATTCCTCTGCCACAGTCAGAGGAAGCTACAGCCTTCACCAGGCTGGTTCTGCCTCAAGTCTCTCACTTTAGCCTCTGAGAAAATACTCCTAGAAAAGGCAGAGTAATTCATGTTTCTGCCACTGCCTTTCACAGAGTAGTTTGGGATCTCTGGCTATGGTAAACTGATAGAGAGGCCATGTCCCAAGTCAATTAAAACTCAAGCAGTTGTGAAAGCCCCAGGTCCATTCCTCCCCCAAGCTACCAATTGCTGCTCCTCCCATACACCAACCCAGGATATCAAAAATGATATTACAAACAACAAAAAAGGATTATGCCACTGGGACAGGAGCAGCAGAAAAGGCAGGATGACCTCTTCAGGGAGCTTACACTTAACACACTGAATGTGCAACCATCCCTTAAGAAACCACCATCCTGCTTGTGCTCCACAGCTTCCACAGGCAGCAGGAGCAGCAGCAACACCCAGCCTCGGCTTGCCCCTGCCTAAAGAGGCTGAGGTCGAGTGCAGGACTAACTGCTGTCTATCCTTCAGGACAAGAATGCCAAAACTTGGATTTAAAATAGTCTTAAATATCAGTTTCAGGGTGTTTATGAAAGGAGATGCAAGGTTTTTACTGACATCTTCATGAAAAGCCAGTTACATTTTTGGTCTAGACTACACAATATGTATTTCATCCCATAAATTAAAAAAGCTACTGTCCACAATTAGATCATAAATTAAAATGTAATAAAACCTTTCAAGTTGTCTTGGATAATGTAAAATTCTGCACCTGAAATACTCTGTATCTGAGCCATTATATCAGTCATTACTCTGGGATGACCTGTACAACAAAACAGGCTTCTGAGATGCCAAGTGACTGCTCTGTCTGAAGATCAGTCATAACAGCTTAATTCCTCTTCTCCCTTCCCCTCACCCTGCCTGGAGAGAGTTCTCATGCCCAAGGGGCAGCAGAGCTCCTAACTTTGCAGAACTCTGGCAGGAGGTGTATCTAAGGATTTATTGAAACTATGGTGAGGCTTAAAAATGCAGATAGGTGTGAATGAAAATATATTCTATAGTTTCAAAACTACAGAGAAAACTACAGAGAAAACTACATACTTAATTTTCTATATTTTTTTTTTTTTACTCCTCTGTTTGGTAGGACTTAAGCCCATGCATAAATGCTTTCCTGAATCAATGCCTAAATGCTATAAAATGACAACTTATGTACCGCTTCTCAATAGCAATAACCTCGTAAAGACACTTTGAAGATGAAAGTTGCTTCCAAGAAACAACATACAAAAATGTACAAAAATTGTCAAACACTTTTCAATTCAGCTTCAGTAAACAAAAACTTGAAAACAAATGCTTTCATTACAAACTTCTAAGAAGGAATTTACCTAATAGTACAAATTAATGGCTTCTAAATGGCGGATCGATATCTCATTGTATCTTACACAAAAAGCTAAAATCCCATTGATGTAACAATACAAAAAAGAGAAAGCTTTACAGATCAGGTTACCTGTCTGATTTGATGTTTTCAATAGACTATACATTAGTCTATATACAATGGCTATAACTATAGCCAGTTCAGTCTCAATCGTGATCATTAGAAGCAGAGATTTAAAAAAAGAAGCAGTCTGACTTCTAAGTATTTACTACCATTCTACCAACTCTACTAAAGTCTTTTAAAGGAGCCATAACTAGTTAACAATTATAAAGCAGCATTTTGGTGTTGCTCTGCATCATGACAGATTACCTAGATTAAATGATACATAGTATTATTATCATCTTACCTGATACATTCCAACTCCTATGTGTTTGGGCTCAATTTTCACTAGCTCGGCTAATGGGTCTTGGACACGTCTAGCTATGGAAACTGAAAAACAGAATTATAAAACAACTATGGTTTTTATCTGAAAAATCAAAATCATGTAATCGCTTTTGATATATTTTTTTAATCTTCTACATATTTAAGATTTTTTTCAACTTGGAAATAATGGATAATATAACAGAATCCCTTTTCACTGATAGACAGGGAACACGAAATGTACATTAACCAAATGCTACAATGGAATAATTCAAGCAAAGACCTAAGGAGATTTCAAGCTGTAATCATGACATTAAAAAAGTTTTTTCAGGCCACAGTTAATAAACAGAACAGTGTACGTTATATTTTCTCTAGAATCCATACTAAATGCACATGTAACATTTAAAATTAAGCTCTGAAATATAACCTTAAGCCACAGGTATGTAGAAACAAATAAACTTTAAAAGAAGAATGGAGTAACTGTTCATCTACCTATTTATCTAATATGGTAAGGTACACACAACATACTTTCATTTTATGCATTTATATAATCCAACCATAAAATTCAGTGTCCACTTTGAAAATGGTTTTGGGGCTTCACTAATATAAATTGCATACCATAAACACAACAGTTTGCAATCTGTCATCCTTACATCCTCATTTAGAAAAAAAAACAAACAAACAAAAAAACACATCAGTTTCTAACATCTCTGGTGCCATTAAGAGCACATGGGAAGAACCTTTGGCCTTCTAAATCCAAATGTTGAATCAAGACTGCATTTTTAAAGCCTATATTTATTGATAGATCCTGTACTTAATAAAGTCTCAAAAAAAAAACCAACTTATTTGCAAATGTCAGTTCTCAGCCCTGGCCTAATTCTGCAGATACTGGGTTACATTCAGTATTTGCAGTTGTGCTCCCTTCCCTATATACTCAACTAGAAGAATTCTGTTCTTCCAGGATTATATTTTAAACTTTTTCCTCCTAAATGAAGACAAACCAGGTTGGTCAGTTGAGGAGCTCTTTAAACATTCATTTTACCTAGTGAAGTAAACATTCACTCTCACTGCTGGCAGTCATTTCAAGAGACATTTCTTAAAATCTATTTTACATTTAAATTCATTTTTAATCAAATCGAGAGAGTCTTAAAGGAAGAACAGACAGGAGTTGGGAGTTATGCTCTATGCATTGTGCTTTCCTTAACAATACATACATAATGTTCAAATAGAAAAACTGTAAGTATTTCCAGTGGTCAGCAGCTGATTTTAGACATACACATGAACATACACAATAATCTTTAAGGTCGCTTCCAACCCAAACCATTCTATGATTCTAAGACCACTATTGTGATTATCATATACATATGATACATATATACACACACACCCCAAAAATAAACACTTTTACAGAGTCACAGAATTATTTAGGTTCAACAGACCTCTTGCAGACAGACATAATCTTGTCTAACACCCCTGCTGAAATAAGGTCAGCTAGAGCAGATTGCCCAGGAACATATCTTTTGAATAACTCAATTGATGGAGACTCTGAAACCTTTCTGGACGGTCCATTTGTGTTCAAAAACCCTGATAATAAATTAATCTGGTGTTCAGACAGAATTTCCTGTATTTCATTGTGTGCCCACTGCCTCTTGTTCTTATAAAGAGCACTAGTGCTACAATCTGCCTTCCCTCCCATTAGGTATTTTATTTGTTTAGGTATTTTATCATAAGAGAGCCATCTCTTCTCCAGCCCGAACATGGCCACTTCTCTGTTTCTCCTTGTATGAAGGGTGCTCCACTTTCTTGATTATCTTTGCAGCCCCAATTTAAATAGCAACAACCACTAATGCAGGGTGTTGAAGATTTCACAGCATTTCAGAAAATGATTTGTCTGAACACTGATACTTGAGGCCAAAACAGTAGAGAGACCTAAAATTTATTGACAATGCAAGTTTCTCAAACCCCATTGCGACGTTTATCCATTAAATGCAACATTAGAGATTTCACCTTTAGAGACCCCACTCTGCTAAATGCACAGTTAACATGAAGTTCACTGCTCGGTCATGCAAGACTTTTCATATCCTTTATTATCTATTTTAACATAGGCTGACAGTAGCTGTTTGGTAGCTAGGATCAGAGAGCTCTGTGTTGGTGACATCCGATATGCCGGCGTCTCTGATAGAGCAGTTCTGAATTTAAAGGCCATCACAGATGCCTTCTTGTCAAGAAAAAAACAAAAACCAAAACAACCTAACAGTTTAAGTACGCTGGTTATCACTTTGAGATATTAGGTGGCATCTATCACCACTCACCTAACAACCAGAAGCTGAACAAAGCACCAATGACAGTAGTACTGATTCAAACCAGGAAACATCTACAACTATGTATTTCTTCTGAATGTGCTAATGTTTCTGTATAGGTACTATACTTGCCTTTCAGCAAACTGTCTTCATCTCAACTTGTTTAATAGCTATAACATATTTTAGAGGATTTTCTTTTACTTACACCTAATGGCAAAACAGATCAAAAGTTACATTTTACATCAGTTGAGAACAAATACCTCTCACTGTCCACATTTCCTTTCATTACATCTTTCAAAAATAGACAATTACATGCATAGGTTGATAAAGGAATTTTCCAAGCATAACCTGCTCTTGGGAACCTTCAATTAAAGCAAAATCTAGGGTATTCTTGTCATAATAGTTAGGTTGACAATGCTGTCATGTCCCTAGGAGGCTTCCAGCAGAGGACCTGATCCAGCAAAGCACTTCAGCACAGATACATGCTGGTATTCCCACTGGAACTAGAAAAACTATTCCCATGCATGAAGTTATACAGACATTTAAGTGCTTTCCTGGATCAGTCCTAACAGCTACAATATTGAAGCATGAAGACCCACTAACCCCGTCATTTACTTGGTCTAAGGGGCACAGCTCCCACAGCCAGTGCCAGCAGAATAGTTGACCTGCAGAATCGCCACTAGAGCTGCAATTTTACTCCAGAACTTTTCAAATTCAAAACAAAAGGGAGCACAATAGAGAAAAGGCAAGAGTTGTTTGCATTCCCTGTACATGCAAATTCAGTCAAGACAAGTATCCACTGTTTCCTGTACAGACAAAATTATTTTTTCTTTGTTACAATACTAGCACACTGCCTAAATAGGCAGATAGATCTTTTTAGGGTACACTTGAGGGTCTGGTCTGGTGATTCGATCCATGTTGTTGGATTCTTACTGAAGCTGAGTCTTACTGAAATTATGAGGGCTCAGTGGAAGTACAAGGTCTGCTACCATGGACCAGACAGACACAGTAAAACCTGATGGTCTTACATTTTCACCTCTCAAATTTAAATCAATACATTTCAAAAGGATTTCTTTTTTTATACTAACCTCTTTTACATTAAAGCTGTTTGTTTATATGCTTAAAGTACATTTCAGGAATGGCTAGAAACTATGCATTTATACATAACTGACAACAAAACAGCTAATGCATTCTCACTTCTACAATTATTAAGTTATGCTTCATTTTCTCTTAAGCAAGTACAAAATAAATTATATGATGGCATGCAGGGCAAAAAACCCACAGAAAATCATAGTTATCAGAAGTAATCAGCAGAGCTAAAGATGAAAAGTTTGAGACGCAATTCTTAAAATAGGCTGAGTAAAATGTGGATGAAAAAGCCTATTCAATATTAAACAGAGTATTAAGATCAGGATGACATGGCCCTTTACTACAAAATCATCACAAGAATTGCAAATGTGATAGATGCAAAGCTTCAAGTTGTCAACTAAGAAGAAAACATTATTGCAGTACTTGGAGTGACAGTAACATATTGTGCTGCCATGCAGTAAATCCATGTAAAATTTTAAAGCTTGGGGGGACAAGATGGCCTCGGTGGTCTTTTAACTTTAATGTAGATGAACTTTGCGTCCAAATGGAATGAGAAATAAAGAAGATTACAGAAAACGTATTTCCCAAAATCCTGTCTCATCATGACGTTCTATGGCAATTAATGGCAATTAAGCTGTTTGGTGGGCTCAGTTCAGACAAGGCTTTGGTTAGTTGACAAGAAAAAGCCATCAAATGGTCCAGTATTTTTGCCTATCAGTGATGAGGTGCAACGAGAGTATGGTGAGCAAAAAAGCCTTGATAAGAGTTGCCTGCACTATTCATGTCACTCTCCGTCTCTGATTTTCACAGAAAATAAGGAGTTCTACTAAAATGTTCACTATCCTAATGGCTAACGAGCAGAAGCTCCTCAGGAATTTGCAAACCTATTTAATTATTCAGCTCCTCCTTTCTTAAGAAGATCAAATCTCTCTTAATTTCAAACTGACAAATTCAAATTAAGACTATTTTCCTCACATATTCAAGTCACATAACTTCGTTTTTACTAATACTTTCTACAGCAAGTGATATAATTTTTTCACATGGAATAAAAAGGAGAGAGTTTCCACTCCAGACTACTAGTAACAGTTTTCAGGCTAAATCTTTCCATACTAAAGACTGAAAAAAGTGCCCACTCTCAACAGTGAGGGGCAAAACCAACATAGCCAGCTTCCAACTCTGTCTCTAAATGGTATCTAAACAAGCGCCATGTCAGCTGACAGCCCTAAAAAATACAGAATTAGTGCTAACTTCTTAATTAGGCTACCTGCCTTCCCTCAGTGATGGAAAAGATCTAAAGCAATCATTATGGCCCAAATCCAATATGCACACTATTTAGGTTGCAAAAGCAGCTACAAATCTTGTCAGCAACATAACAAAATTTATTATAAATAGTTTCAATCTTTGTGCCCGCTTCAGGGGCAGCTTGCCAACTTTTGCATTCAGACACTCATGTATTAAACTGTTCTCCTTTTGCATTGCTCTATGTAAGAGCCATGCCATAAAGCAGAAGATGAATGGGTGTTTATAGGGTAAGAGTGAAAATGAACATACAAAGTTCTGCCAAAGGCAGTATGAGAGACTGCCAGGAATGCTTATGGGTGGAAGAATCAAAAAAAAAACAACCAACAACAAACCAAACAACCAAAAAGATTCAGATGTTGATTGCCACTGAGAGTAGAAAAATGCTTTCAGCCATAGTCTAAGATGATGGCAGTCCTTCCTTTAAATACATGGGTCTTTATATAAGAATAAAAGTATGACCCAGTCAACAACTGTGACAGTTTAGCTATGTCATATGAGTAGGAACATTTGTTTGCATTTTGAAACAATGTGAGGCTTCCAGATGTGAAGGCCATGGGTAGTTTAACCAATGTTTTACAAATAAATAGATGGCAACCAGAATCTATTAGGCTATAATTAGTTCAACCTCATGTTTGTCAGAAATGAGAACATTCTGTATTTCTATTATAAAAGTATTCTGTTCTTGCTGAGACATGCTACTATAACATCCAAGTAATTCATCCCCTCTTCTATTTGAAATTAACCTTTGTACCCGAATCTTTCTAACTTTCTGGGCTGAAACTTCAATGCCAATGAAATAAAAAATTAATACATTAAGGTAATCACTGACTAACTTACAAATGCATATGTAATTAGTGTCAATATTTCCTACAAGGGTAGATATGGAAACATTACAACTTACTAAATCTTTTTATAAAGCCTATTATTATGTTCAAGATCAATTAGTCTCCATAAGTATCTGAAATAATGTTTATTCAATGATCAATTGTTCAGGTTTCCTGAGTCCTGGAAGCTTTCTATCCTGTTGACCTGAATTTCACCCTCCTTGCAAAGGATACAGTGAAACGTACAGTAGTCTTTTCATTAAGCATTCTTTCTCAGTAGGTCAGGATTTGTGACACAGTTTTGAATCCTCATATATCTTCTTGGTGGGTTTGAAGTATGCAATTTATTTTAAGCAACTGTTCAACAGCTGCATTTCATCCAAAATTCTTCTGTGGCAAGTGGGCAGGTTTTTGTTTTAAAAAGGTTATATTTTAGTTTACTTTAAACTCCATAAAACTGATAATCTGTTATTTGCCTAAGATTAATGAAATAATGAATGACAATGTTCTATTTATTTACTACAAAAATCTCTAAAATACATGGCTTGAATACAAAAAGGAAGTAAGAAAATACATTTAAATGGAAAACCTCTAAAAGTGAGTATTGCAATGCAGATTTATAATATCAGTATTTCTTCAAGAAATATTTCTTAGAGGCACACTCTCAAAAACACTTTTCCCAAGAATACGTCATTTCTATATCACAGGATAACAGCATTTTGTTATCTAAGGTGAGATGAAAGACATAAAATAATTTAATTGAAGCCTGATGTGATTTTTCTGTCACAGAAATGAGTTCTCTCATTAGCTTGATAAAAATTCAGAGAAATCTTTCCCCATCTGCTCAGCTTAAAAGGTAGACATTGTAAGTATGTTTTTCACATTCAGACTGCTGGTACTAATTTTAACTGCATCACCATGTCACTGATTACTGCTATTACTAAAAATAAAAAATTGCTTTAAGCTCTGTACTAACAAGAGTTATTTATGTATATCAACCAAAAAATTAACCTTTCGTAAGTGATCAGAATTTCTCTTCCTGTGCCTACTTTGGCAAGTAATGCACCACACTGATATATTAGAAGCAAAACAAATCTCTTTAAATTGAAGAGCATCCTTGCATTTGTTTCTGAGGCTCCACACTTCAAATAAGTAACAAAGCCTTCTAAGGAAAATATACAGGCACACACATACACCGAGTTGCATCCAGAGGAAAGGAAGAAAATAATATTCATAACTCTTTCACGCTAAGGGCAAGTGGCTTTACCAGAGCCTGGACTAGCACTCTGCTTCTTGACATTGCTTCTAGACAGAACAAGTAGTATTTTTATCAGTTTATTCAGAAGCACAGCAGTCTGTTAACTCAGATGCATCTGAGATATAAGAATCAGGTAAACAAGAGGAAGGCAAGGTGTGCACATCCCATCTTTCTACAAGATGCTTTGCTTTCTACAAGAGCATGCAAAGATTACCCATCGGTTGCAAACATTTGTACATGCACAGAGAATGATGCTCAGGTAAAAGGTATAAACAACCACACAACTCTTTTGGAATAGTGAAAAAGCTGATCCAAACCAACCAGGCATAAGAGTTTTCACCTGGATCAAAATAATCTCCTGTTTTAATTTGGTAACAAAACAGAAGCCTAAGGGAATCTAAGTGAGTCTTGGTCTTGTAGATTACAGAAGATTTAGCTTCTCTGTTCAAGCCTACTACACCCCTCAGCTTCAGAGCAAATACAGTGCCGATGAGCAACATAATAATGATTACAATACTATCTCATACACATCCCATGAAGCTTGAACAGATTGGAAAACATTAGATTCTTGCCTAGAACAACAAAAAAGAACACAAACATCTCTAACACTTGCATAACAACCCATTCAGCACTGTACCACGGCTTGGGGCAATGTAAGTATCTGCACTTGCTGAAATTAACAGCAAGTTTCTCAGACAGTGTCTGCTTCTAGGACTGATAATGCTCGATGTTTGGTATGCAGAACCAAGGCCACTGCCCAGTTCTAAGGAACATCTTATGCTCCGTAAAGAGAAAATAAGTAAAGAGGTTACACCTACAACCCTCCTTTAGGGAAGACCAGACAAGACGGATGACCAAAACATCCGTATGTGTCATACTCGGTATAAATTTGAGAGATCACGAGGGTCAGCCCCTTCCTCTTTGCCCCTCTTCCCCTGTCCCTGTTCGCTTTGGCATCCTGAGAGGATTCTGTCTGTTTGTCTGTCTGTGGACCCTACCCATGCCAGCCTGAATCTGTGTGTTCCTGCCTCCAGCTCCTGATTCCTGATGACTCCAGGAGTCCAGCCTGGACTTTCCCAGGGCTGCCCTGCAGCCTCGGTGGTGACGTGAGAGTTACTGGGGGAAAGAGGGAAGGAACATGGTATCATTTTTCTGCATATTTGTACATATTCAATAATTTTTCCTTTTTTTATCATTACTGCTTCATTAAAGCTGTGTAATTTAGTATCCAACCCATAAGTCTCTCTCCCTTATACTCTCTATCAGGAGGGGGGATTAATAGAGCATCTGTCATTCGGTTAATTGCCAGCCCAGTGTTAAACCATGAAAACCATCCATTTCGTTTCTAACTATTGCAGTTTTCTTTCCAACAGTGCATTTAAACTCATTCTTAAATGCTACAAAATACAGCAGATGAAAGATGGAATAGTATTTCATTTTGTACTGTAATTGCACACAACCCAACTAAACAGGCTGGCAAAATGTTTTAATGGATAAAAATTCAGTGTTCCCTTTCCTTTCTTCTAACTCTTTCTGAAAACTTGTGGAACTTGCACAAGTCCTCTATGATTAGCTGCAGAAGGAAGCTTCCACTTAGAAAGCAGTATGAATGGTTTAACTGTAGTACTTCTTTCCAATAAAGTTTTTGAAAAATGACCTTCTCTCCCCAGTAGCCAAAGGGGAATAGTGCTCTTTTAAGAAGATGAAGAAATTAGCTCAAGTAGACATCAAGGCACTATGTCCCACACATCTAATCATCAAATTGTTTTACTTTTCTTAAGATAAAGTCAAAAGAAATTATATTTTTTCCAATCTCTACCTTCTACTTGCTGGCCAGTATGACAGCTCTGAACTGTACGTCTCTATCTTTAACTGCACCCCAGGGAACAAAACCCTGTAGCATGACTGTCGCAAAGTCCTAACAAGCCCCCAAAGCCTAAAAGGCTTTCTTTTGCTGGGAAAAGTGCAAGTGGTGTGCTGAACTTTGAGTGTACAATAATCCAATGTATTCTGCCCTGTGGAGAGGAGACAAGCAGATGGGATTTGACAATGTTAAGGCAAGCTGTGCTGTGTGACCTTTTGGTCTCCTTTATCCTCAGAAATCATACCTTAAAAACAACACAGTTTCTAAGTGTTTCTACAGATCATACCTGGGCATGCAGCATGACACACATGCTTGCCCTGTTAGTATTCCAAATCTTTGCAAAAAAGTAACTTGGGGTAATATTTTATCTACATGTATTATTTTCCTACCTGGATGACAGAGGACCCCAGGCCTTTCATGTCTGAGTAGAAAAGAAGCATTTCTTGAAACTGTTGGAGTAGACAAGCCCTAGTATGTTGGTTTTGTTTCAGCAGTTGAACATGGATTGGCAAATTAAAAACCAAATACCTATGACTGTATTAAGGTAGGGAAATAAAATCACACAGGCTTAGCATGAGATCTCTTCTGACAAGTGACTACACAAACACTGATGTCTGAAAAATTCCATGTTTCTGTGTGCCAGGCCTTCAAGACAAGTCATACCTTCTCACACTTGCTATATATTTTACGTCTTCTTCCATGACCTTCCCATTTTGTGTAGCCAAACTTGTTCAGCTGAAGCTTTTCCAGCAATAAGGAACTCTAGCACTGAGTGAGAAGCACTGAGATGTTATGGCCACTGACACCTGCACAGACTCATTTTATTTCTTGTCCCAGAAGACTCATTTTCATTAGGCTATGCCCACCGAAATAAGCCCTTGGGCAATACTGTATTGCACAGGACGGAGGTATAACAAAGAAGGTATCAACCTTTGGAAAATAATTTAATTCCAGAGTTCACAGGCCCAGGGACAAGCGAAGAACAATTTGAAACTGTCTACAAGTCAATCTATTTGACAGATGAGTGCTCCTCACCACTGAGTCTATCTTTATTCTTTGGCTCATGCAAAGAATACCACATTGAGACAATCTTCTCAAATGCTCTGATAATGAAAGAAGACTTGAGGGGAGGAGAATTTACTGGTAAACTTGCAAGGCAGAGGCACATGTTCACTGAGCACTTAAAACTGCTTCAAAGGAAAACTTAAATCCAAGCCTTCCAAAAAACAACAACAACAACAACAAAACCACAAGCAAATCTCAACCACAGACACCTAGAGTAATCCAGAAGATCTGACACTGAGGTTACAAGGAAAAACTCCTACTTGACATTGCCATGAATAAAATTAACCATAGCTCACACAAGAAAAGTGCCATACTGATGGCAGCTCAAGAAAACTGAACCAAACCAAACAAAAAAAAACCCGACAAAACCAAACCAACAAAAAAACCCAACCAACCCACAAAACCCCTAAACATCAAGAAAAAAATAGGACAGACAAAACTGAATTTGACTGCTTTGCAAAACACCAAATTCAACATCTGACTCCTTTTCTAAGAAGGTGGCCAGAGGACATGCCAGGGCAGAAAAAGGACTGCAGTCACCCCCAGCCTTGCAGCCATTCCACTAAGCCTAGAGCAGGCTATTACTAAGCCTCAAGAGGGGACATATTTATAAGCTTCACAAAGATGATTAACATTGACAGCTTGCTAAGCACCCTCTTTATGGTGTCCATTCTCCTGTACAACAATTCCCACTCCAAATGTTCAGCCTGTTCTTAGGCACAGCTTTTGGGAAGGAGAATTCAAGGAAGCCTTGCATTCTCTTCTCTTTCAGGCTGCAACCCTATTGCAAATTCATCCAAATACACCCATTACTACACTACAGTGGCTTGTTCTCTAGGCAGAACCTTCCTAATCTGCTGCAGCTGAACTTCCTCAGCCTATCAAGTAAGAAATCCTTTTACTGCTCTGGCCTATAAGCCTCTTATCTCCTAATTCTGTGAGGCTGAGAAATAGCTGTTCTGCTCATTAATCTTACAATGACTGTCAGAAGGGGATATACACCTTCTCATTCTACTCAAGACACAAGTAACTAGGTTTCATCAAGTTCTTTACTATCTACTTAGTTGAGTCCCACTCCACAAAATTTTATATGAATTGCAGTAGCAGTACAGAAGCTTCTGCAACTTCCTGAAGCATTCAGCCTTGATGCTTTAAAGATTTTAAAGACCCTAGTTCACTGCAAAGAAATCATATTAGGAGCTGATATTGCCTACTGCGACAATGAAGGCAGCCATCTCTAGAGGACAGTTCTAAAACTGTCTAAAATGGAGAGACATTATTCCATTCTCTGGTCTGGAGATACCAGCAAATTGTTACAGGAATGAGCGTTATTGTTTTTGAGCATTTTTTTTTCCCCAAGCAAATGCAATTTTGGCTAAAAGTGTTGAAATGATGACTATAAAGACTTTCCATACACTAATAATTTATAATGAGACCTTTCTCAATCATTTACTAGAAACTCGTGTCATCCATGACCTTCAAAGACAGCTCACAGGGAAAAAAATAACAACCAGCTGAGTTCTTGGCTTAATATCTTTAATTAACACCCCCAAGAAATGATGAAAGGTTGCTGCTCCCCCTCTACGTACAACATTCAGCCAAGAAAAAATTAAGGTAACAATTTTTTTTTTAATCAGGACTCATGTCTTCTATTTATCTGTGTGAAGTGAAAACTTATACAGTTCCTAAATAGTACTGTAAATATGATAAAGAATATATTACAAGATGTGAAAGCATATTCTCATATAATATGCATTACTTAATATTTCTACCTCCATGTGACTGATGGACAAACACAGGCTTAACTATGTAACTGAAAAAATCTTCTATAAAACTCTTCTATAAAGTTTGTCTTGAGAAAAATGTTAGTGGCAAACTGCGTTAAGATCACAAATATCAAGTCAGTTGTACCTTTTATTTTAACTATAAATGTCACACTTCATCATGCAGCTGTCAGCTTCCTTTAATGTATTAAATGCTATCATGTAAGCACAGAGCCTGACATGATGTAACACAACAATTAAAATAAAAAGCAAGTCAGCTTTGACACCATGTCACTTTTCTGTTTGCTGCATATTAAAGGAAAATCCTAGGTACAAAAGTAAAAGCTGGTCAAGAAAAAACTCACAGAAAATCCTAAACCAGTGAATATTTCCCTCTAATGTTATGTCAATTTTTTGTGTTCAGCTTTAAAAAAAATAAATGTCCACAGCTTTAGTCACAGCTAATTAAAAATCAGCACCAAAGTATATATAAAGACAGTTCAAAACTTTTAGAAAGATACTATTGTAATAAATATGTTTCTAGTTGTCAACTCCATAACAGCCAACATTCATGGAACTAAGCAATTATTTTTCACTTTTTATCCTGCCCCTTTCCAATTTCCATACATTCTGTGGTACTGCTGTGGCATGTTAAAATTCCTAATGCTTTTCAAACCAGATGCAACAGCATTTAAATTATGCCACAAGCAATTCCTAGTAATAATGAAGAAATTATTAACTACAGATAATTAACACTCAAATTTGTCATGTCTTACAAGTTTGATTTTCATTTACTGCATTTGATGCACAACACTAAATAAAACTGTCAGAAATTTTCAATTCAAAAATTAACTTCCAAAAAAAGGAAAATCATGTACATCCAGAGAAACATATTGTTAATGATTAGAATTCTGTCTTTTCAGTTTTTCTCTCTTAATTTACAGCAACCCAAAGCCCACATTTAATATATAGGCAACATAAACCTTGGCCCAAGGGAAATTTAGTGGCATCTGTCACAAATACATAAATGTCACATGCCTCAATATTCACTGTGGCCATACTGTGACATGTTCAAAACCTGTGGCTCAGGAAAGATAATCACAACAGAGTCTGTTTGAAGGCAGGGAGGATGGAGTGAAACAAAAAGCAGCTAGAGACCTGTCTGACAAAGGGAAGGGCTGATACAGACATTTAAAGAATATTACTGTAAAATAATTCACTTGAAATACTGTTTTAACACAAATACTTTTTCCCTTTGTGGAAATAAAAGGAAAGAGGAACATGGGGAATCCGAGAAAGTTTTACCCCTAAATGCCCCATAACTTCAAATTTTTTTTCGGCTGACCTACTTCTGCACCTTCCTTGGGATTTCTAGGCCAGTAACCTGCTAAATTAACAATAAAATTAAGAACAGTGTCACTTTTTCTGGAAAACTTTTCTATATGAGAACATCACTCCGTTTTAAAATGTGCTTCATTTGATCAGGTATGACAGCTAGTTGCAGGTAGACCAAGAAAACAAAAAAATGGGGTTAATGAAAACAAATACAAAAAGATCTCAAATAAAAAAAAAATACACAAATAATCAAAAAACCCCCCAGATCTGCCCTTACAGCTGACTCCTACTAAACCAAATCGATGAGTAGTGCTGGGGCACCAGCAAAGCTGCTAGGAATTTGATCTTTAAAGACTACTCTTTAACCAAGCACTGAAAATTGTAACAGTGGTAACACTTGTAAATTTTTAAGTACTGGGGCTGTATTATACCTCAGTATACATTTATGGTGAAGATTAGTTTTTTAAAAACCAAATCAAAAATAGTGTTTCTTGAGCACTATATTCAGCTACAGGAAGACTTCAAAGTGATCACAATGAATGCACACCTTTAAATTACTTGTTCTATTCTTACATCTTTTTCCAGCCCTTGAAATATTTAATTACTATTAGAGACATTTCTGTACATACAAGGGACAAAAGAAAGAGGGTCTAGCTCTTGTGGGCATGGACACATCCAACTGTGAAAGTTTGTGCAATTCATTTTTATACCAATCCCCATAAACTCTCCTGTACCATTCTATAGCATGAACACCTCCAGAAGAACATTTACATTACAGGCCATAGCAATAAATTATGTCATTGATTTGAATTCCTAGGACTTCAAATATGAAATGATAAGAGAATTAAAGTTCTGAAACAAAATATCCAAAACTTCACTTTTTATACTTTTGATTATTATTACACTTAATATTATAAACAAAACTGTCAGAGAACAGATAATGGAGCTCCATGCTGAAATGGTGGTAAAAATAAACACACTTCATACCTGCACTTCTTAAGTTGGGGTCTAGGTCTGGCATTTCCTTGGATGCTTCTGGGCTGACACTGTAAATAGATGCTCCTGCTTCACTGACAATGCTGAAAATCAAAAATCGCAAATAATCAAAACACCACAAAACTGAAAGACTTAGAAAAGTTTTTAATCGAATATTTGGATTTTTTTTAAGCCTCATGTTTTAAAAATGTTTTGAATCAACCAAACACTTATAAATCTAAGACAGTACAGACAAAAGAAAAGATCTCCATTTAAGTCAAAACACCCCCCCCTCCCAGACCTGCAACATCCATTCTTTTGCAGGTCTGGCCCCATTATAAATACAAACTGTGCATGATATCAGCCCCTGTAGTAATCTTACAAAGGAGAAAAAGAACACATGAAACAAGTGTTGCCAGAAGTAAATAAGCAAAGCACTTTCCCTATCAAAACAAAAACCTACCTGAGAATTTCATTACAAACCACCTAGATTCTCAAGTCTAATATCAGTTAAACTATTACATGAATGCAAGCCATGAGTGTGCACACACCTTACCTACAGCTACCTACAATACTCACAAAAATCCAGCTTGACCCAGAGCCACAGAGCTGCAGCTTGCTTGTAAGTGGCATTTAATACTGTCTTCTCCCTGCTCTCACTGCCATTCCCAGAGAAAAACACAGACTGCATGTCTTCCCTCACCTAAACTACAGCTCGTGTATCTACCACACACCCCAAACGCATTCAGTAAGGACGATAAACTCACCAATTCAAGTCACAACGCAATTAAAAAACCCCTGAGCACTCTAGTTCAACTCAAGAGAAACCTGCAATCCAATATTCAGTGCAAATTTATTTTCAGCTGTGAAATTTTAACACCACTGAATCAACAGTACATTTTTTTCAAATAACTTCAACAGAACTTGAACTTCAGACTAATAATTAAGGCATCATGCAGCTACTGCACTGGAGAGAAATACTATCTGTTTTAGAACTATTTTTACTTTAGTATTCCAGTTTTAGAATTAGCTTGTCTTCTACATAATGAGGGAAACCACAGTCCAAGCGTTTCAATAAAAATCCTAACTTTTCCTCGTATTGTTTTAAAATTAGACTATAAATATTCTCTTAAGCACATTTAGTAGGTCAAATTTTTAAACAAAGAAACGGATAGTTAGAAATGTCTCCCTTATAATTACCCGAAACTCAAAAGAACATTTGAATAGCACAGAAAAAATGGATCTTTCAATAAATACAGAGGATTAGATCCTGTTCTTTTTGGTAGTATAATAACTTAAGATCTATTCAAACAACTGCTTCACGAGAGAGAAAAATTGTTCAGACCAGCTGACCAACAGCCTGCATAAGGCAAGTGAACATTAAACTTTTTCCACGATCTTTTTAAAAGAATCAGTATTACAGGTGTTCCTTCAATCTCACCAACATTCAGAAAACAGTCCTATAATAGACAACTGAGGGCCACCATGAAAACAATTCAGAAATATGGTCACATCACAAAAACCTAACTCTTGAAAAAAAATTGAGATGCCGACAGAAGCCTTATCAACCTATTTTTCTGACGAATACATACTGTAAAGAACAATGCAGCAGAATGGATTTCTTAACCTGTTCACACCCTATAAAGACAGCATTTGGCAAGTGCTCCCTTTTTGGAAATTCCTTCCAAAAACCTACCTGCGCGTTAACACATACTTCTAACAGCTTTTTACTGATCACTCTTTAATCTCTTTGTATTTGAATGGATCCAAAAGTTAACCTCTCATTTAATTTCTAAATTTATTTCATCGATATTTCACTTTAAATTTTTTAAAAAATTAAAAATTAATGCTTTGCTCACATATTTACAATGCTGCACTATACGCTGTATACTGCACAGTATTTTGTGCAGTGAAGAAAAAAAACGTGGGATGGATGGGAATTTTAACACACTTCATATCTTACTGATTCTCATTAATGCTACACTGACAATTTTCAGAAGTGAGAGGAATGCAATACTACTATCATTCCATAGTAGTAAGTGACTTGTGACTTTTAAGGTGGCTAGTACAAAATCTTCTTGTTAAAATGGGTAAATAAAACTAAACTCAGGATGGCAGAAAGCAGCATTTGAAAAGAGCACATTTCCTTTCCTCAAGTGCAAGAACATTTATACACTGGGGGAAAAGTAAGAGGTAAGCCAAGTAAAAAAGTACCTCAAGCAGGAAAACAAAATACACTTTCAAGAACAGCATACACTGGATATTTGACATCTACTCTAAGATGGTTTTCTATATGCATGCAGTTATGAAGTACTTGGGTGTAGAAAACTTGGAAAAGGAGAAGAATTTCTCCTCACACAGAACCCTATACTGCTGTGCCTAAGACAGTAAAAACCCAGATGGAAAATATATTTGTTAGTCAGAGTAAACGTGTAGGGCCACAAACTCCAGAGCAACCATCCTCTGGTTCATTCAACTATAGTCAACTGAGATTTTACAGACCTATTAGTGGCTGTCATGTGGTTTGATTTAGTTTGGTTTTAGCTACAGTGAGGTGGTTATTGATATGACTGGCACACACAATACTAAAAACATCTACCTTTGTCACAACACTAAGGTTACAAGCAAAATAGGTTTGGGGATTTTTTAAGTTGTTTTGGATTTTGCTTTTTAACTAGTCAGGGGACAGTCACTTTTGTTTAAAGACATTTTGTGGCTTTCTGTTGTGGTTTTTTTTTTTAATTCTAATACTCTTCATTAAAAGGGTGATGTTATATGGGATAATTTATGCTTATTTAATGTAGTAAAATGCTCTGCGTCATGCTTTCAAAGAATATATATGTTTTTATAGCTGGGTGCACTAAGACTAAACCAAACTTGCTCAAAACAGTCGAACTCCAAGTTACTGTATTCCACATTGCTTTCTATAAAAATTCAAAGTAGAAACAAATTACAGTTCTGAATATACACAGATTTTTTGATGAAGTTTTTACCAACTTTAATGAGGGGTTTCTTTTAACTCTCTTGAAAACTGTATCCCTTAAAAAATAGAGGTGTATTTACAACTATAATTTGTTTCTACTTTGAATTTTTAAGCCACATAATGCATTTAACCAGAAAACTAGAGTTCCCTACCCTCTCACAGAGTAAAATCCATGTTTCTGTATATTCTTTAAGAGGAGTCTTGCACTGAGTAAAATCTTCACGGATAAACCAACATTATTTAAGTTTTTTGCTACTTGAAGTCAAAATGTAGTAGATAATAAGCAAGCGGTATGAATGGATACGTTTCATAAACTGCTCTCTGAATTAAATAAAAAAAATAATAATAAAAAAACAGGTAAAGAATCCAAGACCATGCCACCATAATGCCTCCCTCTCACATTAGCCATTCCAGCTTTTATAAACAAAACGTGCCCAAACCACAAAGCCCTGACACAGTATTTCAATTTACTCCTTTTCACTGTGCAAACAGGCTTGTTGCAGAGAAAGTAAGTTTTTCTAGACTGCACCGGGCTGATTCACATTTGTTAAGACAGATTTTATGCAGGTTAACCCAACCTTAACCATATTCCACCAGCACCACCTGGTGGTCCCTCTGCTTTATGCTGGACACCATGTCTCCTGTACTCCAAGGAGGTTTTTAACGTTTACTAGAACAAGTTATTTTCCAGCCAAGCTTAAATAAGCATCATATATTTGGTATGAAATAATTTGACGAGGTGTTAAAAAATCCGATTTTTGATATCATATTTTTTACAGGAAATAAGCCTTTCTTGTAAAAAGTAAAAAACGTATTTGAAGTATACATATTTTTTTTATTATTTCAACTTTATTACATACCTACAAAAATGCATTGAGGTAAAGTTTGAATGTAACAAACGAGTTACCAACTGTTGTTCAAGCATATTAAAATTTCATGCACATGTATGTAATAACACATTTTTCAAAACTTAAAAGGTTCTTAGTAAGTTTACACTGAAAGTCTTTTCAAAACTATGTGCAAAAACCTGATGTATGTTGTAACAAAAAAGTTGTATCAGGCTAGAGGCTTTTAGGCTTAAAGATGGACGCAGTTTCCTGACATTTTTATGAACCTTACCAACATTTCAGATTATTTTATTACATTGAAGTCATTTCCCCACAATCAAATGCAACACTGGATTAATAACCTGCAGAGAGAGAAAGAGTAACTTTATCCTACTTCAGATAAATTACTGTGTCTACAGCCTCCAAACCCCTGATTTACAACTTGAAGCCTTTAAAACAACATTTTAAGAAACAATACCAGTGCAAGGAAGAGAGCAGTGTTAATATCTGGAAGAAAATCATGGTCACACAAAAAGCAAAGGGCATGTAAAATTCAAAATGGGCCCAGATTTTCTTACTTGATCATAAATTATCATCCACTAAAATATAACTCCCTTTACAAGCAAAATTTTGTAATTGTGGTAAACTCTAACACAACCATTTACATACTAACTGACAAATACATTCTTCAAAAGCATGTGAAAACAAAATGTCAGAAGCACAGAAGGGTCGAAGGATTATTCAGTGTTACTTACTGAAATAATTGGCTTAAGAATTACCCAAGATAGAAAAATAAAACAAAATAAAATTACAAAACATTTGCTAAAGAAAAAAGCTTCCATTTAGAAGCCTTGGAACGCTACAAGCTTTAATTATGTTGATAGATCCAGTGACTAAAAACAAACTGAGGCGGCACAAGGAAGACTTAATTAAGAACAGGTTCAATAAAAGATTGGGCTGTTTCATGAACGAGAAATCCACTGGGCCTTACTGAAAACACAGTTTTAGGCTCCAGAAGACCCTAAAACAAAAAATGGTTGAGGGTTGCGGAAGTATTAGAGAAATAGGATGTCTGCATCTGTTCTTCGATGTCTCCCTACCCAGCCCTTTTCAGCGACTAATCAAAACCACCCACGGGAGGTCAAAGAACCTCTGTGTATGAAACAGAAATAATCTCTTGATTTGCCTTTTTACTTGTGTCTCACTCTTTTCTCCCATGTCAAGCAGGACACTACCCGTGGCAGAAGCAACGCTGACTGCCCCTCCAACAACTCATCTTTACCAGCGGCACGCTTCAGGTCTCTTGCCACCAAGAGCAGTTAGTTAGCTGCTGTTCTCAGGGTCTCGTGGTCACTCTATGTGAGCAACCCAATCTTTAGACACCATGTACAGCACAGTTCCTTCTGCTGGGGAGGTGATGAACACAGCCAACTGAAGACTGCTGTCCAGGGGCAGGCCGGGAGAGACACTGTGATTTATTCAGCCACACGCGCTTCGCCATGGGAACAACAGGATACTGGGCTTGACAGACCCGGGCTCTGACACAGCTAAGCCATTACTTTTTTTTTTCTTGTGAGGAACATATGTCACAAAAGTGTAAGATAAAAAGGTTCTGGTATATACTCAACTATGTATCCAAAGAACAAAAAACCTGAAAAGATTTTTAAAAGCCTGTTCATTCTGGCAGATGAGATTAAATTCAAAATGTGGTCTTTCCCTCACCTCCAATGGTAACTTAATGTTATATCTTGCCATAATTCTCAAACTTATTTCATTTTGCTGCTAGTGGTATGGCAAAGGAAGATGTCAGGATCAAGAAAAAAAAGATTAAACTAGAAAGCAATCATCTTTCAACAGAGTTAATCCAAAACCCATACAATTCATCTGTGCTTTTAAATAATATAAAGATTTAGCTTTAAAGTTTAACAACATATATAACTCGGGAGTTATTCCAGTATTAAATATATTTTCCAATGACAAAATGCACTGTTAGGAAAGAAATTTCCATCGACTTTCACTCCTTCATTCAAAATTTTAACTTGTTTCATACCACACATTTATGCAGAAGTCCAACTTTCAAAATCAGTCACATTAGACGAGGTATTATAGACTTCTTTTTCCAAAGTAATACAGAAAAGCTCATAGTGAAGCCATTGAATTAGAGGGAGGGATAACGGTGAACAAGTTTTAAAGAAATTTTTGCTCAGAAGCTCCCAAGCACACAAGAGCTAAGCTCATAAATTGTCTTCAGACAACACATCAGATGATAAGCAGTGACACAGACCCTGCATTGTTGCTCAGCCACATTCTCTAAGTTTCCACAGAAAACACTAAGTCAAATTCTACTCACAAGTCTTTTACGTAAATGTAATGTAAATGTAAATTTATCTACCCATGTATGAATGAATTTGCTTGTTATTTAAAAAAGTTTATCAGAAATTACACCATACAAAGAAGAAAGCAATCTTGTCCTGACCAACTCAATCTACTTCTTTAATTAAAAATAATTAAACTGTTTCAAACCAGGAACTGCCATGCAGCAAATAACTCAGAACAACAGTAGTTCTTTCAGTCACAAACCCTACTTTTGAAACAGGTTGCTGACTCTACAGCAGAGACAGTTAATAAGCACCTTGTAAAGCAGCTACTTAAATGAGAGAATTTCAGGGCAATCATCTGTGCAGTAAGGTTTATTTCTCTCCTGTTCCAGCACAAGCAAGACTTAGCATCAGTCAAGCTGATGGCTTCCCTGGTAGACTGCTTTAGAACTTACCGAAGAGAAAAGAATTAGGGCTGTTTCAGCATTTAACAATAATCGTACCACTGTTTATATCATTCCTTCAAATCATTAATAATGACTTATCTTAAAATAACATTAAACCTTAGAACAGTATTTGGTGTATCATTTTTCCAAAATGCTTATGCAGAACTAACTCTACTACAGAACTGAAATATGCACATTCAGATGAAATACAATATGCAAAAGAAAAATCTAATGCTCTGAAATACCCAATTATAGTTTTTCAACATCACATAAAACGCATGAATTCAAAGCCAGTTTGACTAAAGAGACCCATATCCAAAAGTCAGTAGAAACATATGACAAAGATCAAAAAGTTAGTAAGTATATTTTAAAAATGAAATTATTGAAGTAGTTGTCTTCAAGTATTGACCATTCCTCTTCAAACTGTGAAATTTAGGGCTAAGAAAGCCCAACAACTTTCACTGCTTCGGAGTATAAAAAAGGGCTGTCTGTTGATTTTACATTCTAAGAGCATTTTGCCTGTAACCAAAGAAAATAAAGGGACATTTCAAACATATGGACAATTACCTTCTGACCCACACAACTAGGTTCTCTGTTAGCACAAAACAAGTGTCGAGAATATGCGAGGATCAACTGTGGCACAGGATTTTAAAATCTTCTCTCTTAAATAGGTTTAAAATTTGGAAAATGCAGCCCAGTTCTAGTAAATTCCAGGCCTGGATGAATGCAGAAAATGTATCCCACATATAACACTTGAGTGATCACAAAATCAGAAGAGTTCAAAGTTTACTGATTTCAATTACTCAACTACCTTCATTCCCCTCCCCAAAGAAAAGTGGTGTGGAATTTCCTGACATTAAAACAGTGATTTGCAGCAAACTAGCAAACAGCTAGCAAACAATTTGCAGCAAAATGAAATAAGTCTGAGAATTATGGCAAGATATAACACTAAGTTACCATTCTTTAATTTCTTCTGTTATTAGATATAAATTACTGAACTACACTGATAAACCTAACCGTATAGCTATGGCCTGGAATCCTTTATTCATCTGTGTATGAACCATGCCCTCAGCACATCCCTGCAAAGGGAAGAACGATCAGATATCTGTCTTCATCTTGTCTGAAAAGGATGACATTTTTCAGTAAGAAAAGGGTCCAAATGGCAGGTGTCAAAGAGCTTTAGCTTCACACGTGGTGCTAGGAGGCAGAAAAAACAACAGTAGCGTGTGGCCATGTCAGAGCTGCACAGAAGCTGCCGTACAAGTGCATATCTGAAAAGAGCAAACCTCAGAGTCTGTTAAATCAATCTAGTGCCAGATGCTGTTATCAGAACAAAACCGGTGCTGCGGTTTCATCCCCAGAAGAAATATACGTCCCATGTCTGCAGTGCAAAATGAAAGACCTAGGGTGGCATGCCTCAAGACTGAAGGTGACAGTCACCTGTGACTGCCCCCACCGCTTCCTTGACAGTTTCAGGGAACAGGTCCTGTCACTGCTTATAAAGCAGCTGGAGCTGAAGTTCCTTTCTACTCTTGCAGAGCGCTTTAAAATCTGAACTCCATGTCCAAAATCTACTTCCAAGTTCACCACGCAACTAAACAGCAGCTAAGCCATGTATTTTTGTTCTAAACACTGTAATGTAGCAGGAACTTGAGAGAGAATTTAACTACTGCTCTACTCCCAGTTGCAAGAACACCATGAAGAGGAACTGAGGCAATACGGATAACGTTATAGAAATTACCTTAATGTAAGAGGACAAGTTAAAAAAAAGACACATTTTATATAACTAAAAATATGATAGCATTAAAGCAACTCTAAGCAGAATTAATGATAATTAAACATTTTCAAATATTTTTAAAAGCTACCTATCTGTAGCCAATGAACATTAACACCAGAACAATGGAAAGACATTTAAAAAGGCTTCAGGACTGACATAAGAAATTAAAATCCTAGTGTCCACCCCTAAAAATAAAACAGACAGGAAAATGGCTATGGTTAAGACCATTCCTGCCAACACTCACATAGTTTTACACAACTAAATTATCCCAGTGACCTCAGAAGAACAAACTATATACACAACAGGGGAAAAATATTCAAACCCTGATAATATTTTACCTAACCTCTTTTCACACACTGGGAGGAAGGATCAGGAAGACAAAGAAACACAAATTTACTCAGTCACGCTTTAAAAAGAAAAGGAACACTTTTTGATGTTAAGCACTCACATTTCATACATTTACAGAGGCACTTGAAATAAAATTGTCTAGATGCATACATTAAAAATATGGCATAGTCCAAAAAAAGATTATGACTGTGCTCCAACAAAAGCCTAGCAAAATGTTCCACACTCAATGAGCAGCCTTACTTAGCCCCTGTCCCTTCCAGAGTTCTCAAAAGCCTGGTGAGGCCAAAGAGCCCAAACCAGACCACAGCAGACTAAGGAAGGCTGCAAATCCCAGAGCAGACCACCATCTCATACACTGTCCTGACAGCATCCCCTTCTCAGCTCAGCCAAACAGAAACACCTGCAGTGGTAGCACACGGGCAAAGTTGGTGTTTCATCCAGACCATCTCCAGTGATGGAGATTCTTGGAAAAAAAGACCAACACTGGCTGTTTTTATAAAAAGCAGAGGCAAAGGATAAAACCTGGGAACTCAGCAGTTCATGTTCATGCATAATTTTTCAAGCTGGAGCATTACAATGTACAACTAGGATTTGGGGGAACAAAAAAGAAATTTTTTTTAAGAAAAAAAAATAATTAAAATTCCTGCTTGTAAAGCAATAACTAGACTTTGCTAGTACCAGCTATATTTGGTGTTGGCACCAGCAGTTTATAAGTGGGACAACTGATGTTTGTCTAAAATTCATCTAATTTTCAAACCAAAACATTTCCCTATCACATGCACTGTCCTACCCACACCACCATTCTCCTACAGGACACAAGACATTTAAGACACAGATAATCCACTAAGGAGAGTCCATCAAGTTCTCCACTAAATACAGGCCTTTTAATCAGTTCATTTGTCAGCAAACTTCACAGAGCATTCATTTTCAGTCAAATATTGTATCAAGACGTGTCATGCAGGAAAAGTCAATCTGAAATTATCTAGAGAGGCTGTTAAGAGCGTGCTATCCAGTTGCTGTAATTGCTCTCAGGAATCATTTTTATCTGGTAGAATGGGCACCACAGATGCAGCAACTGTTGTGGCTAAAACACAGTTAGTTATGCCAGACCAAAGGCTGGAGCTTAGAGTCACATTAACTCTCATGGAGACTTTGTCCCCAGAGTGGAGCATAACTGGACAAGACCACAACATATGGAGGAAAATGCCCCTTGGAGAACAGCACCTCCAGCATCTGTCATTTTCTTTAATGCTCACTCTGGGCAGTTGGGAGGCAGCTCAGCCAGCACTGCCATGCAGCTGCCACAGCCTGAGTCATTCAAATGCTGACCAGGAGCTTTGGCTCAGGTCAAGTTTTACTGTGTTCTTCCCCATATTCCATAATATCATTGAGCTCAGCACTCGATCTCTCCTTAGCAAACTCCTCTCTCTCCAGCACAGATCCAGGAGGGAAGGCTGGAGTCAACTGTGCCCCTTCTATTAGTGCTGAGTAATGTCGTGGAGACTCCTCACAGGAATCACAGATCCCCCACTGCTGCCCTTCCCTCCCCACCCCTCTTAACATTTAGGCTGTTTGTGCAGACATCATATTAAATATTTTTAAACTACAAACGCTTCTTGGCACAGTTTATCAAACGCTGAAGTACTGAGGTTTTCCACAGAGAGAAACTCAAAATAAATGAAGTTTTCTGGAATCAGAATGATTGCTGGCAGAGAAAATTCTTTAAGGTATTAAATACTAAGGAAAAGTGTGACCACATCTTTCTAGCCATGTTGTTTCTTTTTTCCTTCTTACTTCTATTTGGAATTCACCTGATAAAAACAAAAGAACAAAAAAACAAACAAAAAAAAGCCTGCCTGTTTTAGTTCACACAAGATTTATTTGCCTCCTGTGTTTATCCTCCAGTTCAAAATACTCGAGACATGTTACATAAAGTAAATGATGCTTTGTGCAGATATGATCAAATTTACACGCTCTCAAAAATGATTTCTGCAAATTTAATCATGACAGTGCTCTTAGAATTTTTTAAGTCCTAATTTTTCTTTAATTATTTTAATAGAGGAAAAACAGTTTGCTTTAAGATTTTCTTACACTCTAGTATGACTATTCAAAGCTGACATTCATCAAAAAAGTATTTCATTCTGCCCAAAGAAATTGTCAGTCTTCATTGTAAACAATGTGTAAAATTAGGGTACTGGTTTAGTGCTTCCAGCAAAAATCTATTAACCCCCTATCAAGGTACTGTACTATTACAGTATAGAAAGAATTACAGCAGACAGGAAAGAAAAAAATAGAAAGTTAGGAAAAAAGATTACTTGTTCTTCAGGAAAAGGTAACATTTTGGATGTAAAATTAATTAATTAAAAAACAACAAAAAATTAAGTTTGATTTACCCTAACAAGCTCAGGTATGAGCTTTATAGCTTAGTTTCTTTTTTCAGACACAGATTAAGGTAAGAAGTACTCAAACGTTTGTAGAGCAACTGAAATACACTGGTTGCTTTGTTATTAAATTATAGAATTGTATCTTTTTAGGCTTCTAGAGTTCTTTCATGTCCTTTCTGGTGCTCCTCATTGTCATAGTTTTAAATATAATTCTTTTATTGAAGATGTATGCAACCAATAGGCATCTACTGTAAGATATTCTAACCTGAATCAAATACAACTCCAAATGAAAATGAGCTAAACATTAGTTGTATTATTGTTTACCCTGTAAGCATTTAAAACACAAGTATGTATCAACCTCACTGAAAAAAAAACACAAAACCCAAACACAAAAAGAGCCATCAAATCCCCACAAACTTCAAACGTATTCATGACTCATGTGTTTTTACAGAAAACTTTGGCAAGACTGTAACCAAAAGGAGAAAAAAAACCTGAAAAAAATAAATAACTGCAATTAGTAAAATAAAATTTCAGTTAGGTAGTGCTATATTTGTTTTCCCCCTGCTCTCTAAAGGGAATAATTTTTTCCCTCAGGTTGTGACAGATCCATGTGGGAGACTTTCCATGACTAATATCACTAAAACTGGCATAAACATATGCTGAAAGACCACTTAATTTAAAACGCCTTTTTCACCCAGTTACAAACACTTAAAAATATTCTTCTGGACTGAAGTTTCTTGTGCTTCATTTCTAGCCAATTACTTTTAGACTCAAAAATCCCAAACTACATTCTTCTTTCCAGTTATCCAAATATGAAATCATAGGATAAGATGGCTTTATAATTTATAGTTTAAGATATTGTTACATATAAATCAAAACCCCAGCTAAATTATGTCCTATGTTTTACACTAGTCTTTTCAAAGTGATTCTCCAGTCATAGTTATGTTACACAGTACTTAAATATTCAATCACATAAAATTCTAGCAAAAAAGGCCTTAAAATAGTGTAAAGGTTCATTAACACATTTAATTACTTTTAAGTCCAATAACAAATATTTTGCTGAAAAAAAATCTTGGAATGTACATCTTTTGAATCGCATTAATCCCATTTCATAATGGCAAAGTCTCTTAGGAATATTTGAGGAGTTGTCAGTCACAGTTACACAATTTTAAACAATGGCACTAATAAAAGTGAGATCATTGACTCATCCTTTCAAACACCCCTGCTGTTTTCACTATCTGATAACACAGTTTGTACCAGGAAGTTCATAACCAGGTTTTTCTTGGAAGAGAAAAAATAAAAGTTAAAAAAATAAAATTAATCGACAGCCCAAGTTCCACCCAGAACCAAAGCTCTACAATAAACTACTGATCTCCTTCCCTCTTTCAAAGCCCTGTTCTCTCTCCCCATCTCACATGTTCCTTCAAAATGAGGTCAAGTTGTTTTAAAGTTTTCCTGACAATTCATATCTGGGCAGCAGGAAATGAAGGTATGCTGGAACTCAACTGGAAAGTGCAGATGCTCAGAGTCTATAGCTGCAAGTAATGGCACCCTATTCTATGGGCTATGGGAATCGACTCCAAATCAACATCTCTGAATCAGTCATTATATTCTTACGTCTGGATCCTGAAAGAGAAGCTAGCAATGAAGAGTGAAGGCTTTGTAATGATCCTTTCAGGTTTTGGCAACTGTTAGATGCTAGGGAATCGTGGTGGTCAAAAGCCACCTCTGGAGATCGGCGAGTCTGACACACTCGCTCAAAGGATGGTCACCTAAAGCAATATGCTTTGTCTATGCTATGAACAGTCAGGTTTCAAGTATTTCAAAACCTACTACATTATTAACAGGAATACTTCAATCCTCTGTAGCTAAGAACTGAAGATTTGATAATATTAAAGTGAGGTTTATAATTTCTTTATCAGCATTTAAAAACTAAGCACCACGTACACATATCAGAGAAGTATACATCAGCTTCCTGGGACAATGTCTGCGAAACAAACTGAGATGGCAGAAGTTAACACTCTGTTTTCAAACAGTACTGCACTGAAAACTCACTACACAATCCTAGCTTTCTCCAAATGCCACAAGCAGAAAGAAAACGTGGAAGTGTTTGGAAATAAAGTGAATGGAAATGTGTGCCCTGCAGATTCCTGCAGTAACAGAGCAGACCCACTTAATTTCAAGCGTCTGATGTTAAACTTGTGAGATTATTCTTGTAGCTGACAACTAACAGCTGTTACCCAAATAGTGAAAAAATAAATTAAAAAAAGATTTAGAGATGAGAGCCACAGAGGAAGAGACAATACAGTATGAAACCAATAATTGTCCATATGAGAACAAGAGGTTATCTAATAGAGACACAGCAGAGCCTGGAGGTGCTTGAGCTCATGCAAACAACCCCTCCAGGGGATTATGGAGAACATATGCCAGGGTGGGATATGCAGCACCCTTTAATATGGCAGAGCATCTTCTACCCTCAGGCGCCCACTCAGCTCTGCTGGCTAGTGCAGAAGGTGGCAGAGCCAAGCCTTGTCCTCAGCATGCCGCTGGTAGACAGGCCAGTACTATCACTGCAGTCAGCATCTCCTCAGCCCTTAGCCAGAGCAGCATGGAAATTACATCCATCTGAACATCAATGTTGCCATGTGAAACAACACGACCAGGATAAGCATGGGACCACCCCAGAGCTTTTACCAGGCAGGTTGTTATAAGGCTGAGAGCATTTCTTATATCCACTGCAGAGATGCGGTAGCAAGCTCCTCCTCCAGCATTACTTCCAGAATATGGCACAAACATTAAATATCTCGCCCTCAGAGAAACAACAGGATTCCAAATCTAAGCATAAATAAAAGTTTAATTAATTGAGATCCAAATTTTATTAACGAAGTAAAGATGGAGATTTCAATATTAAGGGTCTAATCGCCACCTTCCTACACCTTCTTCGCTTGCTGCTAATATATGCAATTGTAAAAAGGAAAATCTAATCCTAAAAACCCCCACATTATTATTTCTAAAATACTAATTCAAAAGTTATTTTCCAAAGTTAGCCAAGTATAGATTTGTTCGCAATTCTGTTTAAGAAATTGAAATATTTCCCTAGAAAATCACAGAAATCATGGAAAGTTAGGGGTTGGAAGGCACCTCTAAAGATTGAGTCCAACACCCATGCCAGACCAGGGTCACCTACGGGAGGTCACATAGGAACACATCCAGGCAGGTTTTTTTGTCTCCAGAAAAGGAGACTCCACAACCTCTCTGGACAGCCTGTTCAAGTGCTCTGTCACCCTTAAGTTTTTCCTTATACTTACATAGAATCTCCTATGCTCAAGCTTGTACTAGTTGCCCCATCGTATCATTGGACATAACTGAAAAGAACCTGGCTCCGTCCTCCTGTCACTCACCCTTTACATATTTATAAACAATATACATAAAATATTAAAATTACTACTACCACCACGAACTGACACATTCTGGATTTGAGTTTATCAAACCCTGAGAACCAGAACACACATATTTCTCAAGCCCCAAGTCATAACTTCCTCTGAAGTTCTTAAAGACTCACATCACCACCATCATCAGAAGCACCATGATACGTAAGGAAGTTAAGAATTTACACCATTTGATTATACCAACTGTGGCATGGTAAAGAAGAAACCCCAAAGTATTATTTTGTCATTCGATCCAATGGAAACTAACTTTAAAATGTCTTATAGATAATGAGTCACTGTAAACCATACTGACATATTCCATTAAAACTTTGAAATGAAACCTGTTTTAATCATTAAAGCTTTAATTTGTACTGAGTGCAAAAGGTCGTATTTCAGATGATCCAAAGCCAACTTGCATAAAAGTTCACTGTACTAATTATAAATTTTAGTTTATCACAATTTATTAACTAGACATTATTTTGGTTTCATAACACTGATATTTAAGGTTGACTAAAGCACAATCAACTTTGCACTTTCCTCATTGCACAATAAATAAAATACATTTACACAAACCATCATCATCAATATTTAATCTGTATCTTTACTTTATAAAGAGCTGGAAGAAATACCCTACAGGCCATAAATCTGCTTTGAATTAGATACCACCAGTTTTTGTTTTTTTTTTCTTCTTGCTTAGCATCAGAATAAATCCTTTATTCCAGATCCTGTCTTGCTCAGAAAACATCACTCCTGGTAATGTCAGAAGTTGAGTAACCTACAACCTGCTGTAATCCCTTTAACAAAAAGAAGCCAGTGAAACAAAAAATCATTTCCCCTAATTTCCTTCTCTGCTAATAATGATGAGGAACACGGCTGTTCTAGCAAGTGGTCTCCTCCAGAACAGCCAAGAGGTCATTAGGCACTTTCCCTAGGGAGAAAGCTACAACTGAGGAGGCACCAGGCAGCTGTGGACAGGCAGATAGAAGAGACAGCAGGGTGAGGGTACAGCCAGCTGGGCCAACAGGAGTTGGGGAAAACAGCAGGAATAGAGAAAAATGACAGCCTTCAGCGTTCCTTTAAAAGGAATTAAGCATTCCTTAAGGTCTTTTCCATTGTTGTCATTGTTGGCTAAAGAAATGGGATATATTAAAAGGGTACTATATAATTATTTTTAAATTATTTCATTTTAAAACATTCAAATTGACAATGTCTCTTTCTATTTACTTTTATAGCAGAAGATTACAGTTAACATTTCCTTCAGCACAGAGATAATCACTGAGAAGTAACACAGGAAAATCCAGTTTGATTTACTTAAAAATGACAAAGTAACTTCTAGAAAACAATTTTTAATTGAAAAAAAATGACAAAGTAACTTAGAGCTGTGATTTTACACTATGAAAAAAATAGACAAGGAAAAAGTAAGAAATGCATCACTGATTTTACTGAAAGCCCACTTCCAAAGTACATTTCCAGTACAATATTGTAACCCTGACGAGAGACTCACCCATGGAAGATGCATGTCTGAACTCTTTCCCTGAAACATTTATGTCAAATTCAAATGTCAGAATATATTTTATCCAAATGTTAGTGCTAGTTCAACCCAAGAAAAGAACTGAACAGGCAGTAGGCATGTTGCCTTAGCTGCCCAAGTTTTTTAACAAAATATAAAAATTAATTAGATTTGAGAAAGAAGTTTTATGTGAAAAGACAATTTAACATTAGCAATAACTATAACTGCATATAGATGGACATCTCCCCACCTCCAGTTTTTTTATTTAGGAAGCTCCACAGACAACTGAGCTGTTTGAATAATACTTGCTGTTACATAAAACAACCTGATACAAATAGAAACTATGGTATTATTTGCAGTTGCAAATAGATTAAAGTGAAAACACTATTTCTCTGCAAGCAAAAAATTTGCTTTCAGAAGTCCTGGCTGTTTGAAGGAAAGGAAAATAAGTAATGTACAGAGCTGCTAGATGATTATGTTTACAACTGTAAGGGAAGACTCCAAAGCAACACTTGCTCCTCCCTGTGCTGACTTGCCCACTGTTCCCAGTTGCTGCTGCTAAGAGGGGTTGGTACTGAAGAAGGTGCTTCATGCAGCCTGTGGTTTTCACTTTTCACAGAATCACAGAAAGTTAGGGGCTGGAAGGGACCTCGAAAGATCATTGAGTCCAACCCCCCTGCCAGAGCAGGGTCACCTACAGCAGGGTCACATTCAGACGTACTCTTTCTCACCTCCCTGTGACCCACCATGACAACTGGATCGTTTCTCCTTCCCTCTACCTACTCATCATTGACAAGACTGCTGAGATCCAGTTATAGCAAGGAAGCATCCTCAATAGGCACCTTCAGTTACAACCATCTGACACTGCAGTCATGAAATCTAATCCCTTTTCAAGCTGAAATAACCTACTTAAAGGCCCTTTGAGGCACACAGCATGTCCATACTCTGCCTCTCATGCTCTGAAAACATTAGAAGTATGCTGAAGCATCTCCGGTTGCTCTGGCTTCATTCAGTGACATTCACAAAGCTTTTAAGACTGCCATACACTTTCATGATTACAAAAGCTGAATGAGTCTATGCAAGAACAGCCCTCAGTTTCAGTATCACACAAAATTACTCCAAGTGAAGGTGCAACATGGGTAGTGCTCATTCCTGAACTGCAAGCAGCCTCTAAGAACCGACAGCCTGAAATCAAGAATAGAAGTGACAGTGCTATGCAACAGAGGGGAAAAAACCCTTTACCATTACTAATGCTTCAAGAATAAAGAAAATTTCCTCATTAATGACAGCATTTGTGCATACACTCACTCTCACTCTTTCATTTTCTTAAACATTTCTAATTATTTAGACATATTTGCAACCCAGATATATACTCTCTAACAGAGATCTAGGATGAAGAATTTCATCCCAAAAGTAACTCTTTGCCAGTTAAAAGCCACTGAATTCAGCTATCTAATGTGGAGTGTTAGACTGCCTAGTGTAATCTAACCACCTAACCTACACTTCTGCTATCAGCATCAATGATAACAGCACAATTTAAGTCCAAATAAATAAATAAATCCTTATATCACATCTCACAGCTACAAAGGAAGCCCAGAAAAAGCTGAAATGCAGAACACCAAATGTGGTTTAACGAATGAATAGGTATGAAGTTTGGCAGAATCTCGACTTAAGTAAAAACATATAACTGGCAACCTCACAAAAATGGAAAAATGCTGACTTCTCCTACAGAATGTCTACTGGAAGACAAAATACTATCTGAATATACAGCCAGGTCAGACTGTGCAATAACCCTCCATCTTACTACCTCACAAATCAGAGGATTCATCTTATATTTATATAATTTTAATCTGAATGCTCTCAGTATTAAATCACATTATCTTTGGATGCTTCCACTTAAATTAAATCCTTACTAGATTCCACAAGTAATTCCTGCTGGAGCTTTTTTACATAGTGAGGAGCCTAAACGTATTTTCCCAGTCTTTGCTAGTGAAAATTTACCAACTGCCACAGCTATTTCATTGCAAAGTCACATAAACCACACATTTCTTTCTGATGTCTCTTCAGTATGAACAGGGTAATGGAGTAATATCCCAAATACTATAAGCATTACTTATTTTTAAAAGGCAATTTTGACACAAATCATAAATTAACATTTTACTGGTTTAAATCTACATTCACTTCTCAGTATCAAAGATTTTATTAGCATGGCAATACCACATGAGTGTGAAGCCATGCTACTTTATCCCGGGCAAGAATAAAGGCTACCAGTACAAAATGCACAGACAGGAGTAACAAGAACCACACTGCAAATTTCTGTAATCAAAACTCTGCAAGTACAACTAAGAGGGATCATTTCCTACACACAGGTGCACCTATTTTAAATACAAAGTTTCCAAGTCTACTTTATGCAATTTTCTATTTCAAGCCCAGTGGGGTTTTCAACCTGCAGCTCACAGAGTTGTACCAAAATTTTCACAAAGAGCATGGAAAAAAACATCCCAAGGTCAGTAGGCTTCCAGTCTCTTCAGTGAATTCTACACTACCACCACCTAGAGAAGAGGGTGTGTTATAATAGTATATTACATTATGTTCATTACACCAAATAAGACCTTCCTGGAAATCTATCTTTGAAATTCAAACAAACAAACAAACAAAACTCACAAAAAGCCAGACTCTTAATCTGACATCTATTGTACTGCAATATACAATCTCTTCTACCTGATTATCTTCTAAAAAAAAATTAGGTAAAAAAATTTGTGTTTTAACTGAATATAGCAAAGACTTACAAGGAAACAGCCTGTGTACAAATTACTGCTCGGTAGGGAACATAAAACTGCAATCCTAAATATAAAAAAATCAACTTCTCTGGTAAAACACAAAGGGAGGGAAGAGGAATTATTGTGATAAATTTCTCACACTTATCATCTGATTTGCAAGAGTGTATCTGAGATCAGTACATTTCCAATTACAGAGCATGCAAGGTTACTCTTGAACATACTGTCACATGCTTAATAACTCTTCATCCTAAAATCTTCCCCACTTCTACAGAATTTATTTTGTTTGTTTAATACCCTTTGAGGCCATCAAGAGATTTACATATTGAGAATACATAACAAGGGGAAGTGGCGTGAATAACTTTCATCTCTGCACTAAGACTGTTTTCCAATAGATTACTCTGGACTCAAGTAAAAAAACATGTCCTAATGTCCTGGAAATATGGACTTTTTCTTCAAGCTTCAGATTTCCTGCACTAACTACATCTACTTCCTGACCCACTACCTTCATGCTGGTAAATCCCAGACTCCACATACACCTTAATCCTTTTCTGAACTTCAAGGAATTCATAGACACTTTAACTCCATTGATATACTCCCAAGTAGTCCTTGTTCTCATCTTAAAAAGCTTATTTCTTTGAAATTGAATTCAAAGATGGTATTCCATAATATGTCAAGTGTTTCACTTACAAAATTTATTTTAAAAAGTTTCAGTGTCATCTCCTATTTCACCTGTCCCACTACCTTCAGTGCTTACCCATTTATTTTCCTCCCCTCAGAAACACATGGCTAGAGATGCTACAGGTTTCTACAGTAAACTTTTAGAATAAGCAACACAGACAGGGCAAAGCAGAATCTTTGCCTTCTTGGACTGCTTTAAAATTAATTCTGAATATACCACAGGTTCAGCTCAGCATAGGTACCAGTCTGTGGATACACCAGGAATAAACATCAGATGGGACACACTTAGGAGGAACAAGTCTTTAGGCAGTGAGGTTCAAATTTATGGGTCTGTCTCTTGTAAATAAACAAAAAATATATTTTTCCATTTGAAGCATGCATGATCACGGAGTTCTTACTCAGCTGTAATAAACTAATCACAACTGAAATTAACTTTTAAGTAAGGAAAGGAACAGAAGACAGCTTGCCTGGAAATCACAACCATAATTTTAAATATTTTCATTGACTATGTCTCTTCACCACAAAATTTAAACCTGTTTGTTCCTGAAATTATTTCTTCACTGCTTAGGACTTCTCATAACTCTACTTGATCTTGAAAGAGATGAAAGCAGAACAAAGGTTCTTCAAATGCATGTGCACTGCTTCAACCAAATATGTATTTCTGTTGCCAAAACTTTCCAAACTACTTTCTACCTTCTGTATCAGACATCTAATGACCTAAGTTGGGTAGGTGTGTGTACATAAATGTGTCATCAATAGAGCTATATACCTTAAAAGACAAAAAACAACAGCTTAAAGAAAACATAATCAAAAAGAAATAGGAATAAAGTTTCCCATATCCCTACCCCTCTTTGTACTCTCAACAGACTTGAAACAACTGCATTAATGCAGCAAGCAATAGCTTGTAAAAGGATGCAAACCAGCTGAAACATTTGACAGACAGTGTTAAATACCAGAGGATTCATATCAACCACTTTATTTGAAAAGGTGCTTTGATGTTGGCTATCTTTCATGTACCTCTTTCATGGCACATTAATAAGGAAAACTGAGATGGGGTAAATTAAGTCCCAAGGTCATATCTAGAGTTACAGCACTGTGGGTACCTGATGAAATACGGATTAATGCTGCATGAGCACTGAATAAATAAAACCACTTCTGTTAACCACTCAAACAAGTTTTACAAGTAGTTCTGAACTTTATTCGGCAACGAGACTTCAGACATCTTAATCCCCCCACACTGCTTTGAAACCTAATTATCATAATGTGAACCCGAATGTTAGGTCCCTTTCAAACTGCGAGTGCTATGAAGCAGAAAAGTAATGGGAATTAAGCTAGTGTAACATTAGAAATGTAGAAGCATGGAACTTGAAAGTGGCATTTGTTAAAGCTGAGAGAGCATAATGTAGATATTCAACAACATAAAACACATTTAAATTGAAAAGGATATTTAAAGCATGTGCAGACACCTATAAAATACACGCGGACCTAAAATCCTGTAGAACAAACATTTCTAAATCAATTTCTTGCCACCAAAGCCCAACTTCAAAAGGTATTAAACAGTCCTATTCTACCTTACATTTCTAAGTACTCTAAAGAAGACAATTTAAACATTAAAGAAAAGCCAATGAGAATTTTACAAGACATTGCAGACTTTCCCCTATTTGTCACAGTACAGAAGTGTTTGAACTTAAACAGCAGTAAATTATTAATTATGTTGCTAAAGTCTCAAGTGCAAGAAAAGATTTTGATGAAAGTGGCAGAAAAGGATTTTGTATCAAGTTTAAAACCAAGTATAAGAGAACTTAAATACCAAGCCAACCAAAAAACAATAACAAATACACACTTTCCTGGTTGCATTCTAAACTGCTTGTTGAAAATTATTAACATTCATGATACCCAAACTTGCTTTTCTAAATACAGAGCTGAACACTTTATTCAAAGCATAATATAACACGCTCACAAAAAAAGACCAATAAGCATATTTGTATTGTGACAATGAAACTACTGAAGTTGAAAGGAAAAGTGTGATTTTTTTTTTGTCGAAAAATGATTGTCAAGCTGTTCATGTTGCCCTGCCCTAGCATAGTTCATATCATATTCAGCTTTCATTTTCAAGATTCCTACAAGCAACAGCAATCAAAGGAAACCAGTTGTAGTGACTGAAACACAGAATGAGATTCCTGAAATATTTTTTCAAGATTTTCATTTAATCCAGAAAGGCCAATGGAATCCTAAAAGTTCATCATCAGCCATGTTAATATTGAACACACTGTTGTTTCATTTATATTATTGGTCCTGTTAAAACAAATGCACTTGCCCAAACCAGAACATCTGTTTTGGTTATAATACAATGTAACTTTGGCAAGAACTCACAATAGCACTAACATAAATAATCAAGAATATTTATTGAACCTTGTAACAAAAACTGATTTGTAACAAAAAAACCTGAAGACTAGATATAACTGTCTCTGGGCTCTAGTCCAGTTCTAATCTAAGTCAATAAACATAGCTCTAAAAGGGAAACTACATTTAAAAAAAAAAAAAAAAAAGGCCTGCAGTTATTTAGGTTGGATGTAGGTATATGTAGGTATCTGCAAAGATGTTAGTTACAAAAATAGTGAAAAAATATTTGCTTTAAATCATAAACTGTCAAACTAAGTCCAGACAGGTTTTAAAACTTGAAAAATGGCGCAGTGGTGCTGTATACCTCCTTTCCTACTACTGTATTCACTGATTGGTCTTCCCTTCAGAAAACATCAGAACAACAGTTTGTACTTTTCATTGCTGAAGGTTATTTTAATAATAATCAGATTGTTATTTTAAGTGCTTGTTTTTCATATATTTACTAGCACCAAAACTGACAAACCAGTCAACACACAAAGTACTGTAATATTTGAGAGAAACTGAAATGAAGAAAATTATTTTTGAAGTCTGTTTTGATACTGATACAACAAAAAAAAAAAAAAAAAAAAAAAAAAAAAAATTTGAAATAGTGTTGTCCTCTAAGTCTGCTCTTAAGGGCTCACTGAATTTGGATGCCGAAGGCAAGGAGCACTTCATGCACAATTCCAAAATTAGTGTTCAGGGCATTCTGAAATACTGTTCAGAGACTAATTCAGCATGTACTGAACGTGCAAGCAACCAGTTAACACTTCAGCTGGTGGTTAGCATTAACCCTCTTTAGGGTGCTTCCCCGTCCAGATTACCTGTCCATGCATCAACATACTAATTTCTATTTCACAAGAGTTTTTATCAGTTCTACTGACCCAAAATATCAATACTGATAATTATTCAACTAATTCTAATAACTTTAACTATAAACAGGGAGAAAATATTTTAGCAAGAGTAAAACACAGTGAGAAAGGTACCCACCACAGTATTATATAAATATTCTTTTCTGTGAAAACTAAATCGCCATTTCCATTTTTAATATAATCAATAAATTTAAAGAGTAAATCACCACTCTTCCAGACAAAGTGCTTATGCCAATATAATGGATTTTTACTCTTTATGAAATGAACAACAGTGAAATTAAACATCTGCCATAAATGAAGTGTTTTCCACTCTCTGTAGTTACTAAAAACTCACTGCTTTAAAGATGGATTCAAGCAAGAGGATGCCTAATTTTTCAGAACTTTAAGAGGCCTCCTTCCTTTGCAAGCAATCAGAACCCCCCTATTATATTTCCTGAAAACAAAAGGGTGGTTAAGTACCACATTTTGTGAAAATTTACTTAGAAATCTTTGAAACAAAGAACAAGTGCATACGCTAGCAAGAATAATACATTTGGTGAATGTTTCTGTAAACTAGCTTCCTGATCTATAGAGAAATGGCTCCATTAAATGCATATAGTAGTATGAACAAAGAAAGGCCATCTTTGTGGAAGATTTATTTAACTAATTTTAGTATGTAAAAACAGTGAAAAGTAAATACTGCTGTTAAACTCCAGTATAACACATAATCCAAGGTAAAACAAACACACAAAAAAGAAAAGCTGTGCATTTTTTAAAAAAGTTTTGCATGAGAGAAAATAAAGTGATGCAGTACAGTTTCCACCGAAATCAACAGCAAAATTCAAGAAACTAATGTACAAAATTTGACATTTAGAGAGGATAAATAGTGTCACTACTTTCTGCTAGGTATTAAGCAAGATATTTTTTTCCAGGCCATTCAATACTCATAGGATTAAGCAAATATCCCATACTAAAGTAAGACAACACAAGCTTTACTATTTGCATTTAAACCTTATTTATCAAGAAACAGACACACAATGCCAAACACAGGTCTATGGCTTTCTGGGTTGCTATTCTCACATATTTTGTTACAATGGTAACAAAGAAGAAGAAAAAGTAAAATGCTTCATTGAGTCTCTCCTACTGACTCAGGAGAGCTTCTTTCATGCTCCAAAGAATTACAAGATATTTTGCTTTGGCTAAAAGGATGGGTTAAGCACTACTCAAAAAATAAAGGCAAGGCAATGAAAAGAAACATTTAAAAAATTATATTTAAAAGTTCTTAAGTTAAAATATGTTGAATAGATGAATAAAGCAGCAAGCAAAGCAATCTTACCAGTAAACAACATCCAGTGGTGCAAAATATTTCTTCATAATTAAGTCAGCAAAGTAAGCTTCTGTTTCTCTGCAGGCCGTGCCATTGCCAATCACAACAGTGCTACAGCTTTGCAAAAGGTAAAAAGATGAACAATTACTCTTCTATTTTAGACTTTTCACACGTAGTATTCAAGGCACAATAATGATCAATACATCTTATTTTATATACCACAAGGCCTGGAGTTAATGAGACCATACTCCTAGTAATACCATGGTGTTTAACAGTTTCAAGAGATGAGTCAAAAATTTCACTCATTTATAATGGAATTGAACAGTGGTAATATCTGCAGAAAAAAAATGAAAATTGTATTTAATATTAAGAAAAAATTAAAATGTTATTTACAGTCCTCAAACTTTTCACCTCGTATTTCCTTCATCTGCTATGAATTATGAAAAAAAGCAGAAGCCCATGCAACTGAACTTTAATTCCGTAATGAGAACATCACAGTTTGCAACAGCTTGCAAGTTCAGTGCCTCTGATTGCCCCTACCACAGCCCTTCAGCCATCAAACCACCTCATTTAAAGCCAATCTAACTCTCAAAGACAAACTGGACTGTATGCTGTGGCAGTTCAGCAGCTGATTCAGTGGACCAGATGTCTGTCCACAGGGGATCCCAAAACAGTTGGATACAATAACCCTTTAATTATGCTGCCCCCATTTGCAAGTCCATCTGGAGATCTAACTGAGCAGGATTTCCTTTGCTTAATAAAACTCTTCCAAAGACTGAAATGGGGCTTTTGGACCAGGAAAAGATTGATTATTGTTTCGGGGGTTGTGGGAGGGTAGGAAGACTGAGGCTAAACTTATTCCTTAGCTGAATGTTAGGTTTTTTTCCTAAAAAGAAATGGACTGACAACAGGTTACAGGGATATATATTCATAGCATAGTGGAAGTTTCTTTAGCATACTTGTACTGTAGCAGAAGCCGCTTTATCTTCTCAGCTTCACGAAATCCTTGACCAGAATGTAAGTAAACAACATCAGTATGGAGTATCTGACCTGGAGCAATGAAAGGCAAAGCCATTTGATAAAAAACCCTCAAAGATCTAAAATATAACTTCAGTAGTTCCACAGGATGTATTTTGAGAATTCACAAAGAAAGCTTCTCAATAAGCCAGCTTTCCCTTTTATTGTGGTATACAATTAGAAGAAACCTATGGTGGGCAGAGAACTAAAATGCTTTGGCTGCCAAAGCAAAATGAGTGGCTACATTTTCTAGTTCCCTGGGACATATCTATACAGCAAATAATGAGCATCTAGTCATATTAGGCAAATAGAGTGTGCATTGTCAGAGAAAAACTGTAAGTCACTGCAAAAGATTTATTTATTGCTCTAGTACATTTACAGATCCAGTAAAGAGAGATTAAAATTAGGAATGCAGTCTCTGGAATTGAAACCCAGCAGCTCTACAACTCCAGTGCCAGCTCTGGTCATCATCCCATCTATCACCTCTGTAAATAACTGGTATTGATAGCTTATGGTGCAATGCAAGTTAATAATAATTTACCTTATCTTTATTGCCATTTTAACACATGAAGAACACATCCTTCCTTATAGCCTCTCTAGGTGGATATTTTTTCAGGCAAAAAGGAAAACAAACCATTTTCACGTGAGTTTAATGAGGTACGTATCCCCAGATCAGACTAGGATGAATTAGGAAGGTTCTGCTCTATATCTATCTAAAAACTGAACTAAAAAGTTCTGCAAATATAATATTTCTGACTTCTCATATTAACACACATACTACTAAACAAAAACAGCTGATAAAGTGTCCAGATGTCCAAGATATTACCCATGGAAAAAGCCAAGTTATAGGAAGTATACACAGTTAAATTTTGCTTAACAATAAAAATGCCAGGTGTTCTCTTTGCTGACCACTGAGAGGCACAATCATTTGAAGCTGCATTCAAGAAGGCAAAAGGGATTTTAAACTGTATTTTAGAGAGAAATAATAGCACCAAAGGAGACACTGGCATCTAAGTGCCAGAAATTTAACCTTAAGAAAGGCTTCCATGACAGGATGCACTAAAAACCCTAAAAGCTTAAGAAAAAAAGCAATTTGATAACAGGGTAGATTTTGAAAACAATCTTTCCTCTGAATGAATGTATTTTTATCAGTCCTTTCAAAAATATTTTTCGCTGAAACTTACTGGTTGGTGAAATAATGGCCAACTTGCAGCCATGTTTGTAGCCAGGATCCACTCCCATTAAAGTACGGCCTCTCACCGGGCTGGTCAGAAGCAACTGGCGTAGATTTCTCCCAAACATCATCACAGACTCTTTCTCTGCATCAGACGTCAACTTTGATCTTAGAAGGGTGGAAGCAAAGAAAAAAAATATTATTTCCCCCTCAATTAGCTTTTAAATGCACTTTTGAATTGTTTTGAAGTTGAAAGGCTTATTCCAATCCTGTTTTCATTATCTTTAATTATATATTACACTTCAAATCATTTTTTTGACACTTTTTAACAAAGGATCAGCTATGCTCATCTCATTCTGGTTCTAAAAAAGTAAATCAACAGAAGTATAACAGAAACACCTATAAGAATGCACACATTCAACTACCATTCAAACATCAACACTTGATTTTGAGCAAAGAACAGATCTTTACTGAAGCTGATATCTAATTGCAAAAAGAGCAGATCTGAAGGCACCAAGGACTGACTACAACATAACTTCCCAGTTTTGGCAAAAAAAAGGATGAACATTTAGGCTGAGAGGTACTGGTGGGAAACTGGAAGGGCCTATCCAATCAATTGTCAGCACACAATGACTCATGAGACAGCTCTAAATTACGTCATTTAAAAGTCAAAGAAATGTGTAGACTTGAGGTCTTCCTAGGAGGGTATTCCACTTCCTCAGAACCAAACTAGAAAGCTGATGGGCTCATGATATTCCCTACCTTTTTTTTCCATAATCTTCAACAGAAAGACTGACTTTGATTACTTCATGCAAGAACACTTAACTAAGGAGAGTTATAAGAAACACGTGAGTATCGTCACATGAAGGTTTACAAGATGCATGATGTCTTATTTGTCAGACATCAGAAAGACAACTGATAGGACAAGCATTTTTGTCATGGTATGGTGTCTTATATAGTAAAAGCAAAATCTTGAAAGTAATAGGGACACAAATATTCATCACCTACTGTCTGCTTTTTCTTTTGCAAGTATTCATTTTCATTTTCAGCTGCATTGTCAGTAACTACAATAATTAGGAGAGCAATGGCAATCCACTAAAGCCTTCATTTAACTTAAAGGGTAGCCAGTGCACTTATTCTCCTTTTCCTTTTACTCACCACAAATAACATTTGTGTTTATTTTTATCGGAGAAAAAAAAAAAACAAAAAAACTGTCTTCCAGTTAACTAACCCTGTAAGAATTTATTGAAATTATTGAAGTTGTTTAGGTCAATTAGTGCATGAAAAAGCAGACTAAAACCAGTTCAAACACAACACTCATAAGAGCTCTTTGACATAATGGGTCATGAAACTGTTACGAGTAATTTTCAGTTGTGGAAGTACTTTAGGAGCCTAACTTGAGTTCACTCAGGATCCAACCAACCAGCTCAGCCCTGTTTTATCCCACAGCAGTACAGAAAGAGCTGGGAAGTCCCCATTTTCTCTCATTTGTAAAGTCAGAAAGTCTCTCTTACACCTTACTGACTGAACATTTTCTAGGCAAGTGTGCAACAGCAACAGGCTGCTTATAACGCCCTACTTTTTGTTTCTGTATCAAGTAAGCCAGATTAACACAGACATGAGTTAAAGTGAGATGGTGAAGGGTATACATGCATTCAAAGATTCCTTTGCACTTCAAATGTACCCTCACCAAAGAGAAGACACTCTGTATGTGCCACCACTTAAACCAAGAAGATGGGAATGCCTACACTAGTTTGGGTAAGTGGTGCCCTCTATCATCCCAGGGGGTCCTGTCTCCAGGTATGGCTACAAGCAGTGTTCTGGGGAGCTGATACAGCAGCACCAGTGTACCTGTCCCATAATATCACCCTAGCTTCCAATGTTTTTCAGCTGTTAGTATTTCCCGAGCTTGACATGATTTGTCTCTTCAGTAGCCTGTAACAGATCTCTTGTCCAACAATCCTGTCTTCTACTGAACCCATGCACACTTCTTACATCCACATAGTCCATTGGCAGCAATTTCTGCAGCTCCATCACAAACTCAGCTAATAATAGTTGACACCTTTTAGTTGAAAGCTCAATCTTTTTAATTTGTCTGGTGCTCTAGGTCTGACACTAGAACAGAGTAAAAATTCTCCCTAGAAATCCTGCACCACTCTTCACTCACACTTCATCTCCAAATCCTCTCTTTTCCAAGCTGAAGAGTCAGTAATTCTTCACACAGAGATTACTTCTCTGTAATCCTTGTTCTCTTTCACTAGATCTTGTCAAGCTCTAATGAATCCTTTTACTATTTCCCCCCTCCTTGATGTTGAGGGGACAAAAATGGTCAACAATATCCTAAATACAGGCAAACTAAATCAAGACTACGTTTTGTCTTTAGTGCTTAACTAAATAATCTTATCTTCTGAGCACTTAACATTTACATGGAGCTACTTTCCACAGTGCCAAAGCATCTTTCCTGAGTATCAGGACAGCTCAGAGTTCCTAATTTTCTCTAGAGAAAGAAAATTACTTCCCATTGCAAACATCATTTCACATTTCAGTTGCAATTGCATTCCCTGAACATTCAGTCTTACAGCATCGTTCTCCTATTCTTAAAAAATGAAATAAAAATAACCTAAACCTAAAGAAGGAGCTTCTTCAAGGTAGAGTCCAGGGGCAGAACAATTTGATACTACTTGTGAGAGACCAGAGAAAACAAATACCTAAGCATCACAGTCATGTGGGTCTTTAACATGCATGTACAACAGATATCATATGTACATAGAAATTAGGAGTGACTTGTAAACAAGGGAAGGCTGAATGCTCTTCAGCTGGAGGCTCTATATAGAAACAAGCCTACTTCCAGCTTTCGATCTATCCCAGAGATATGGGGTCCCTATTGCTCACAAGGCCAGTCCTGCCACACCTCAAATTCACATCAGTCCATCTGTGAAGGGATACTTGTACAGGAATTAAAATTGCCCCTAAATGCATGCTGTTAGTTACGTACACCTTCTGGAAATCATGTTTAATATTAGCATAGAGATACAGAAACTTTTATAGTAACAGGAAATGTCCCTTAAAGTGCCAGGTGTGTAGGGGGAGCATAATATGTCCTTTCTATTACATAATATCCTGTATTTTTTTTATTTAAAATATAGACTGCCTCTCACTCAACACTTGTATCAACGGCATGATCTACTGTCCCAAGTACTGGCCCTAAATTTCAAGTTTGGAATAGTCATTTGATCCTCAAGCAAACTACCTTAAACAATCTAATATCTTTCCCTTTTTCAGTGCACTACTGGCTTCATCACCCAAATGGCAAGATGCCCTGCTTCATGTTTTTCCAATTCGTGACAATCCTCATTGGTACAGAAGTAATATAGGGCAGAGGTAGACAAGCAAACAAAAAAACACAAACAAAAACCAACACCCAAATAATACCCAAAAAAACTTTTCAGCTGTTACTTGATTAAAAAATATCAATCAAATCAGAATTTCAAGCCCCTCTCCTGAACTATATGAAGCACTCAGACTTCCATATTACAGCCTGAGAGTCAATCCTTTCTGTGGAAAAATATCTGCAAACCAGCTTCAGGTGTGAAACAAGATATACAGAGAAATGTTCGTGTCCCTGAAGACAGAGTAGAGAAAGCGCTCACTTTAAGAAAGCATGGAAAATTAGGAAAGGATTATCCATTAAAAATTATGTCCATGCCATATCACTTCCATCAAATCCTAAAGGAATCATTCCATGCAGTACTGAAACAAAATAAAATGGATTTCAAAGAGCCAAAAGCAACACTGGACATCATTATACCAGATACAAGAAATTATGGTATCTGACAGAGTGCAAGAAAGGAAATTAAACAATAAGGTAACTGTCTTGCTGGCAAGTTTTATTCTTCTGATCATTGAAAGCACCAGAAATTTCAATAACCTCTTGGAAACTTTCTGTTCCAACATTTAATGATTAAGAAGAACAGTGGGGGATGGGGTTGGAAATATTAAAGCTAAAAGAAGGTATTGAATACTTTAGCAGCCCTTTGGAACAGCACTGAAAATCAGCTTCTGATGTTGGTGGAAAGAGAATAAAAGAGGATAAGGACCAGGAACTCTATGGGCAGGTGCTTTGCATTCCTCAATACAGGACATATTTCAGCTTTTCCTCATGAGATACCAACAATCATACAAAATTACCACAAAGAGTAAAACAAGCCACTCAGGAACAGCAGTAAGCTTTGCATTCTTTGCTTTTATGACTTGTGAACTACGTCTAAGAAATATCAGAGAAGGAACTTTGTGGTTTTTTGTTTGTTTTTTAAACAGAATAGAAAACCTTGAGTAACCTACTGCTGAAGCAGCCTCAGTGTGATACACAAGACACAGGCCACAGCAGTCCTGTGGAGGGAACCATGAACGAAAAACACAATAAAAGAACCCTGAAGAAGCTTTATGTCAGTTTGCTTATTTATAAAATCAAACCACAAATATTCTAAGGGAGTTTGACTGTAGAGAGGGCTAACAATGACAACTAATTTCATACTCCTGTGACAGAAGCCAAGAACTCACCATCACAACGTGTTCATCATTTTGGCCAAAAAAAAGACACTGTGCCTCCCCTAAAGTAGCTATAGGGACTGTGGTCACAAAATGTGAAATCCACAATAGCAAAAAACAGACTCACTAATGAAAAGAGGTGAAGCAATCCTGCTTCACCTCATGATCAAACACAATATTCACTACTGAAGAAAACCCAAAAGTCATTAGAAATATCCCCTGTTCAAAACTTCAGCTGGCAGTTCTTTTCAGAGGGCAAGAACATAGAACACTGAGCCACTGATGCTCAAGAAAAGACTCAGGAAAACAACTCAAATTTGAACAGAAACATAACAGCACAGACAAGCAGGCAAAGAAAACCCAAGATTTCAGAATGTGATTTCTGATTTTAGGTACTGAATAGCCAATACATGTCATTTTGACACAAGTAATTTCAACATTTCTGGTCCAAGAAACAGGGTCTGCTTGATAAATTCCATTTTAACTACCTCAAACAGTTATTAAACTTCAGGTCATATGTCAGAAACCTTGACAGAATAAAGCAGATTATGTTTTGGGGACCTTCTCTTGTACTCATAGAAGAACCACACTGCAAGTATGTTAGCCATTACAGGATAACATTTTTACAATGTAGACTTTTTGACATATTAAATAATTTTTATTACACAGTAAACTCCTGCAACTACACCATGAAAATACTCTACTAATGTTACTTTTATAATACCAAGGTTCAAGTTTCCTTTAAATTTAGAACAATCTTACAGAACTTAAAGTGATATTTTATGTGATGACATCATTACTACAGTATCACCAGAAGCAAGTTTACTGACATCTCTAGAACCATCACAATACCTGCAAAATGGTAACAGACTAACATGAAGACTAATTCTTTCAACACAAAGTGCAGATGACAAACATGAGGGACACCTCCAAGCACAACAATGACTTTGCTAGTTTCTTCCAGACAGGTGAAAATAAAAAACGAAAACATAAAAAAAAGGGTCAAAACAATGTAACTGACAGAACTATGTCATGTGACATGAAGAGATACTGGTAAAATTCAGTGACATAACTGAATGCTAATGAAAGGAAAAAGCTACAACTGTTAGATTCTGTAGATCTAAACTGTACTTCATTAGATAAATGGCTTGACATACAGGCTGAGGAAGTTTGGGTTGTTCAGGCTAGAGAAGAGGAGGCTCCAAGGTGACCTTCCCATATGTGAAGGGGGCCTACAAGAAAGCTGGGGTAGGGTGTTTTACACAGGGGTGTAACCAGAGCACAAAGAGAAATGGTTTCAAACTTGAAGAGGGGAGATTTAGGTTAGACATCAGGAAAAAAATCTTTCCTCTGAAGGTGGTGAGATGCTGGAACAAGTTGCCCAAGGAAGTTGTGGCTGCCCCCTCCATGGAAGTGTTCAAGGCCAAGTTGGAAGGGGCCTCTGCCTATGCGGGGGGGTTGGAACTAGATGATCTTGGAGGTCCCTTCCAAAACCATTTTATGATTCTATGATTCTGTGAAATGCACAAGCAACAATTACGTAAACATGTAAAAGGTCTTATCAAGTCAAGCAAGATAATTCTCTACTGTAGCCTGAACTGGAGAAGGTAACAAGTGAAATGTACAGAACCAAGATTCATTCACCAAGATAGTTCATTCTGCTGTATGCACAGAAAATAAAAAACAGGATGGTATTTTCAAGTAGCTAGTAGTTATTTTAATAAAATGTTGGGGAGGGAACTGTTAAGAAATTGGTAGTATGAAAATACACTTATTCTGGGCTAACCTGAATTCTCTACAGAGAAGAGGATATATAAGGCGCTTATATGCATCTTCCACTGAATTCCGTAGGATCCTCATTAATTCTGGTTTTAGAAACTGTTTTGGTCTCCATCTGTGAAAAAAAAAAAACAACAAAACAAACCCAGTAAGAAATATTTTAAGAACACACTCAAAAACTCAGATAAAAAGAATTCTGAAAAATACTTTTACATTGAATATAATGTCCCATAAACTGCAGTATTACTACAGCAAAGTGGGAATGAAATCATAATTTCAAATATGAATGGAATAAGAAGATGCTCATAGTTCTACTAGCAGACAAGGGACAAGGCCTATCTTCTCTTTTTATTTTTTGTTAGGTATTAGAACATAATCAGAATTTATCTTTTAAAGGGAATCTCTCTAAAAAAAAAAAACAAACAACAAAAAAACCACATTACTTTTCATTTTGAGAAGTCAAACCTTACCAGAACTGAATGAAGAACTCAGTTCCATATTACCATTAGGTCTGCATTCTTTACCATTCCTTGCTACATTTAAAAAATTACCAGACATCCTCTATAGCTGTCACTGCAGAGCTACTGATGTAAGGCAACTGTGCCCAGAAGAAATTCAAAAGCTAAACTCAGGTCAATTAATGAAACTCAATTCAAATTTCATTTGTAATGCTTTGAGTATCTCTATGCATCTCTGTTCAAGCTCAAGATGAAACCTATGCATTTTGTAGCAGTCTTTAAAAAAAAAAAAAATCCACAAAATAGCAAAACCCAAACAACTTGCAAATTGTTTTTGCTTTACTTGTTATTGATATATTTGAAGTGTAAATAATATTCTAGCAAAAGGGGAAATTAAATAAACAATACAAAACACAAGACTACTTCCCAGCATTGTCTAAGACAAACTCTCTGGAGCATTCCCTTTTCTAAGGAGATTGTGCACAATGCTTATAGCTCTAATAATTACCTCAAATTTCATCCTAAAATACACCTCAGTTTCAAAGCTCCCAAGAGAAGACATCCCAGATTCCACTGACCTTTTTGTTTTAAGCAACATTACTATGGGGTGATGGGGCAAGGGAAAAGTCCCTTGAACAAAGCACAGGGAAAGATTGAGGAGATGCATCAAGACATATTAAACTCAAATAGAAGTAAAGACTATGAACATATTCTGTTATTTTGAAAAGAAGTAAAAAACAGGAGGACTATTTGCATCAGAGTTTTCTTCACTTAGTGTATTTTTTAAATCCCAAAGTCTCACCTAAGTGAGATATATACATATTTTTCAGTATGTGTAAGTAATTTCTGTAAGTTTTTTTGTCTGTTTGCTTGTTTGGTTGGGGGTTTTTTTGTTTTTCAGTTTGGGGTTTTTACTTTGTTTGGGGGTCTTTTTGTTGGTTGTTTATGTTGTTTGGGGGTTTTTTTGGTTTTTTGGTTTGGTTTTGGTAGGCTTTTGTTTGTTTTGTTTTAAAACGCAACATTATAGATTTATGCCCATTTGATAATGTGCCCATGAAAGCCAAGGCAAAAAATGACCAAGTTTTACATTTGACTTTGTTTACTTTTACTTGCTCAGAAATATTGAGAATCCTAAATAATAACTCAGACAGCTTTTTTAGTTGAAGGGGATCTAGTTTCCTGAAACAGCTTTTTTTAAGTGTCTACACATTCAAGAGTTGAGAAATGTGTGCTCAAGTCAACACTGCATTAATGCAGACACAACATGAGAGCAGAATTAAGTTTACCACTTAGTTTTACAACATCTAGAGTTGTGAATGCTTAGCCACATGACCTCATCACTTTGCTAACAGTTTTTGAAAATAGTTCTATTATACTTATTTGTAACTAGAGACTCTTTCCATACCTATATAAAATTGGCAGAGGCTTTAAACCTTCTTATTACCATCCAATTCTATAAACATGAAGTTTTTACAGGTGGCAAGTGTGACTACACTCCACCAGAAAGTATCCTCAGCACAAATAAGAATGAAATGGGAAATCTGGCAGCTGTTTTACCCTCTCTTCCATCCACTAAAGCTAGGTAGCAAACCTTTTCTCTGTAAAAAGTTTATCACAGCAGACATTTTTATCTGTCTATATATAAATTTTTTAAGCATTATTCTATTAATATCCAAACAACAAGTTAAATCATAGCAAGTACTGCATTTCAATCATTCCAGTGCTTCATGAGGAAAGACAAAAATCCACTTCATGGCAAAAAAACAAAGCAAAAGCATGTCTATAGAATTTTAAAGATCACTGAAACCTAGTTATGCTTCCCTCTAAGAATAGATTTGTTTTCTGGTAAGTGCTGGGAGTTTTTCAAGAACGCCCTCATGGAAGCACGAAAATAGTTCATCCCCTTTCAAGGCAAAGGGAGTAATCACAGATCCACACATGCAGGGACAGGGCATCCACATATTCTCTGGGCAACATGGGCCAGTGCCTTACTACCCTCACAGGAAAACATTTCTTCCTAATGTCTAATAGAAATTTAGCCTCTCCCAGTTCAAAGTTATTCCCCCTTGCCCTATTGTATCATGTCCTTATATAAAAAGTCCCTCCCCAGCTTTCCTATAGGCGCCCTTCAAGTACCAGAAGACCACTGTAAGGTCTCCCTAGAGCTTTCTCTTCTACAGGTTGAACAATCTTGACTTTTTCATCCTGTCTTTGTAGGAGAGATGCTTCAGCCCTCTGATCACCTTCATGATCCTCCTCTGGACAAGAGTAAGTGGAACAAGAGACATCCTTGGCTTTACTGTGAGCTTCTGAGTCTGCTCAAAACCAAAGGAGAAGCATACCAGGAATGAATACCCATTGACAGCTACAAGAGCATTTCCAGGGTCTGCAGAGATGGCAGTTAGAAAAGCAAAAAACTCATCTCAAATTGAACTTGTCCAGAGATGTCAAAAACTACAAAAAAGTGCTGTTCAGGTACAAAACAACAAGCAGAAACAGAAGGAAAATATTAGCTCACTGTTAAAGAGGAGGGATTAGTCACCAACACTGAAAAGGGAGAAATTCTCAACACTTTCTTCACCTCTGTCCTTACCAGCAGCTAGGCCCCAGGCCTTGGGAATAAAAACCCCAGCTGATGCAAACACAGACCTGTTTGTCAGTGAAGGAAGAGTTGGTATGCAAATTATTACAAGAGCCTGATGCCTACAAATTGATGGGCTCTGACAATATCTATCTGAGGATGTGAAGAGAGTTATCCAACATCTCTGCAAAGTCACACTCTATAATCTTTGGGAAGCTGTAGAGATCAGGGGACGTAACAGCAGACTGGAGGAAGGCGGATGTTGCCCCATCTATAAAAAGGGCTTAAAAGGAGGATCCAGGAAATTATAGGCTCATCAGCCTTACTTCAATCCATGGTAAAGTTATGAAATGGAAACTCCTTCCCAAGGAACAACTCCGTGCTGTCTCTACACTAGAAGTCAGCCAAGCAGCCCCCCTATGGCTGTTTCTCATCCATCTTTTTTCTGTATCACACTTCACAAGTACATCTTTGGGTCCAGTGCAGTTCTAGTGTTAATGGAGCTAAGTTCATCAAACCACAGAAATTCCACCATCTGGGGAAAAATAAAACACATAGGGCTAGGTATAAGGGAGTTTTCAGCATGAACCTGAATTTCATGGAAATACAGATTCTTCTACAGGCTGGTAAGTATTCTGAACTTGCAAAGAAAATAGCATTACATGGAGCTCAATGCAATAAGGAAGAACTCCAGCCTTTCAAAACCACTTCCCATTGAAGGGGCATCTAGTGCTCAAAAATTCACCTCTGAAAAACACATAAAGGTCAGTATATTTGCTAATAATTCAATAGACAGTAGATAACACTGTACTGTGTGACTCTATCCTAGATGCTGATGCACCAAGATCTACTAAAATAATTTCTTCTGAAGTTTTCTGATACTGGAGAAGCTTAAACAGCGTAAAGCTATAGGCATATATAGCCTCATGAGTGACAAGTATTAATAGGTAGTTTCATTTCCAAGATCAATATTCTTTTTAGCTCAGGATGACTCACAGAAGTGTAATCAACAACAACAAAAAAATCTCAGTTTACATCCTACTATCATTTGTGTAGCAGTGTCAAGCTGTTCCATTATCTGTGGCTCACAGTGCTTCCAAATTCTGTCACAGACACAGTAAAAACAAGACTGACAGATGTGTTCTGCCTACAGAATATACATTTTGGGGGAGGACAGAAATTCCCCCACAGGCATTAAAACTAGCATGAAACTTAGGTGTGTTCAGGACTCCTGATACTTTACTGAAAAAGAAAAAAGTTACTTGCTATTAGTCCAAGGAACATATTTTGTTATCTAACAAACCATATTTTACTCCTTTCAGGAGCTTCCATGTTGGAAACAAACCCATTAAATTTGTTTCTATTGCAAAATAACTTTTTTACCATGTCCCTTCCTTGGACTTGGTGTGGACAAAAAATACATGCTAGAACATTATTACAGTATACAATTTTATACATTAAAAAAAGCAGATATTTTCCTATCTTTTTTCCTCCTTTTGCTTATTCAGTTTTAGGATGCAAAGGTAGAAGTTCCTAAGGCATCTTCAGAATGGTGCTCAAATCTCAAACTACTGAGAAAGAGAAATCTGTCTTTTATATATGGAAGAAGATGAAGTTTGGATCACAATACCCTCCAGCAGAGAACAACAAGATGCAGTATCCAAGAAAGGACTGACAGATACACTGCACAAACCAACATATATTTAACTTAAACGTTTTCAAAAAACCTTAAAAATTATGCAACGGTAAACATCTCACTTCAGGCTTAAAAAAAACAACTTGTAAGAACAAATAGGAAATAATAGAATAACTCAATATTTTAAAAAATTCAATTGCTTGAAGAACAGTTCCAGAACTCCCCAAGTATGGCCAAATGCATAATCTTTTTCAGCTACAACAGTTGGAAATACAGAATATGAGTTGGCCATGTGCTCATTTCACCCAGTCTAGTAAGTATTTGTTTAAATTGTTCTCATAATGTAACAAGACATGTGAGGCACATTTCAGTACACAGCTGTCTATAGGAAAGAAGATTCCTGTAAGAATATGTATCCATGCAGACCTTTCATTGACACACCACCAACAGAATTCATTCTTCACCCCGTCAGGAATGTTGACCTTCACTGTCAGGATCTTCAGATTTTCCCCTCGGTTAATGGCCAGAATCTGAATGCAAACATAAATGGCAGAGACAGATGACACACAAAATATCCAAAAGATAAACTTATCAACATTTGTGTACGCACTTGCTTGACATTCTGTTGCAAATCGTGATGGTGGTACAGTAAATCAGTTCACAAAGTACTAGCATGTACAGATAACATCTACAATTTAAACACAGATTAAATCATGCCCTGGCATAACAAACCACATTTTTCCTGGAGTCTGCAAGCTCAAGACCCAGTTTATCTTAAACACACTTATATTACAAGTCCACATGAACTTAGTCGGTGGAGTAATCTTATTTAATAATCCAAATTAAAACTCAAGAAATTAACTGAAAAGTTACTCCAATCAGAACTAAACACAAGAAAGGGAAAAAGATAGTTCTAAGCTTCAGGCTTCGTTTTGCTAACTAAAACCAATCCAGATTCAAAATTAATTATGAATCATAACTACTGTCCCAAAGGTAACCAGATTAATTTGAAAGAGGATGAATTTTTTAGTTACTCATCTAGTTCATAAATAGCTGAAAATATTATAGATAGACTCTTTAGCTTTGTATTAGCACTTCAGCCTTAAAACGTATGCATGTATTTCCAGCAGGATCTCATGTACACAACTATTTATACTGTTTATTCATAATAGCAGGCTAAATATGGTTGCATGCACACTATCTACACACAGAGATGTATTTTAAAAACAAGTCTGTGACTTTGCATTTCAAACCAGGATCACAACACAACTGGTGGATCCTGAAGGATACTGGAGGGCATCTATTAGTCTGGCTTCTCTGTGAATATGACAAGTGTGGACCTGAAAAAATCCTTTAGTATATATTAGTATATTTAGTATATATTATTTAGTATATATTAAGATAACTTCCTGGTCAAGAGATTTTAGCAGCTACAAATAAAACCCATACCTACTAGAAGTTGCCATTCCTGTATGACTACACATGTTGCTGTATGTAGCAGGCCCTGAGCACTGTCACAACAGAGCATTCTGTGTCAATCATGAACTTTAATTCAATCACTAGCTAACTCAGACATGTCACATATGTTAAATACAATGGTTTAAAATGACTTCAGGACATAGTACCAATTTATGTTTGTCAGCCGTACTGGTCTTGTGACATACCAGGCCTGACATATCATTGAACAACAAAGCTAATAATAAAGATTGCATGTGAAATATTATAGCATCTGGTTCCTTTACTGCCAAAGCAAATGTTTTCATGTAGAGATTAGAAAGACACATTTTAACAAATCAAATGCTTTCATGTTTATTCTGATTTTATTTTCCTTTTTTTAAAGAGAGAAAGTTAAATGCCAAGCTAAAATGAAAACAAAATGATGCTTGTGACAGCGAAAGTATCTAATAGAATTATAATGTCATAATTCAGCACGCTGTTAGTGGGGTCAACATTTGCATCACATTTTCTTTCCTGGCACTCCATATGCAGAATGTGTCAGTCACCTGAACTTAAACCAGCTGTATTGCAGTCACTCATATTTTCTACATTTTTATTCTTAGACAACCTGTCTATCTTGTTCTAAATGACATGCATTCAGAGAAGAGTTATCATCCATGAAATGCTCAACTAAGCAAGTATTTACTGAATTTCTCCCCCTAATAAAATAAAGGTGGGTTTGTTTTGATTTTTTTTGATTTTTTTTTTTATGGTAACATGTTCAAATACAGCTATTCTAGACACAAAGTAAACTTTCAGTTCTTGAAAATACTTTCTATGCAAGACTGGAACAGATCCAGAGGAAGGGTTAATGAAAACCATGTACAAATTTAAAAGAAAGCAAGAACAATAATTTGATGTAGTCACAAGATTCAAACCTTGTGCTGTTTATCTGAAAAATGCACCCTTCACATTGCACAGCCCTCCTTTGTGTTCCAGATTTACTTTGACTCCCTGAATAAGGTTTGCATATTTTACAAAGGACTTTAATTTCCTATTCCCTTTTAAGAATAAAACTGAAAATAGAGTACTTGCCTCAATCATTACACTTTTTTCATTAATTTTTTTCCTCCCACCAACTCAGATGTGTTCAAATAGAGGAAAGCAACCCCAAGGCAAAAACAAACACTGAACTGTTTACAATTAGTCAAAAATTCAAATAAACTCTTGAAAAAGTTTTTTCCTTAGTTATGACAGTGTTGGTATAGCTACCCAGCTACACCCTAAGAGTCCAGTTAGGTTCCCCTTGCTGCCAAAGGAAGGAACTGTGGCTGAACCTCCTGACAGTGAAATGTCCCAGCTGGAAACACCCATGGGTACCCAATGATGTCAAAATCTGGAGTCAGGCTTTTTAAGCAAATTCAGGCTTTTTCCTCATTTCAGTTTCAGTGCTTTAACCTTTCTCAGTCAAACAACCTGACTCCATGCCAGTCCTGATTATTCTGTGGCCTGTCTCAAGACACCAGGTGACAATGGCACAGAAAGTAATCCAGAACTATAGCAAGTGCAATGACAGGTGCCAAAGTGGAGAACCAAGCTGCAGCTCCCTGCACACCAGTTAACCCCTCTGTAATACATGCTGCACAGCACACTCATGGCTATAAATGAAGACAGTTTATTTTCTTATAGGTAACATGATAAGTCTCCTGCCCACTTCCTTTACTTACTTGCAAACTAGAGTAGACTTAGGGTTGTACACAGACCTTTAAGATTAGTAGCACTTCCATACTCAGGCATTGACTAGTTCCAGTAAAATATTTTATAGAATCCTTTATTTGCAGCTCTGCAAAGGGGTGGCTGAAAGCTGACTTCTACTTTTGCCTCTAGGTAAATTCATTGAGAACATTTTTCTGTACACAGTTGCCAAAGGAGTAGAGGTGGTGTTCGTAACAGTGAATTTTGCTATTTTTCAAACACAGACATTTAACCTGCAGTCTGGGGGCACTACTTAATTTTATAAATCCCCCAATTTCAGGCTTCCCTATTTATTTTTCAGGTATCTGCTACACTGTAAAATTCCGAATGAAACCAGAGGCTTCATCACTTGCAGACATCTACACCTGTTCCAATGCATGTTTAAGAACCCATTTTTAACCAGCTTTTTGAATGGAGAAAAGAACTATTTCTTCAAAGCCTTAGCCAAAGGAGAAACTAAAGACTTTTAGGTATTAAAAAGGATGGTTATAACCCAAGAAAATAAGGAGGTGCAGAGGGGGGAAGTAATTTGCATCAGCAGGGTAGTAAGGTTGGGTAATACAAGAATTTGAAGGTCATGAGAAAGACTTTAGAAAGCACAATTCTTGGGTTTAAGCTTAAAGAAGAAATGGCAGATAAAGAAAACACTTTGCTTATTTCATCATCAAAACACAAAAGATAGACAAATAAAGGAAGTGAAAAATGAACAAAGAACCAAAAATCAACAGAAGTGAGAAGTTACAGTAGTTTTACAAAACAGAATTCTGCCAACTGAGCATCAGAGATGATCATAAAATTCTTTTTTTTCCTTAACTAGAACAAAAGAGCCCTGACATACTTTGTGCCCTGAAACTTCAGTGAAGCAAAAGCAACTCAGATTTTTTTGATTCATAATAGAGAAATACCCAATGTGCTAGAATAGGCAACAGCAGCAGCATGTAGATGAAAGTTGGTATGTAAGAGTGCAAAAACACCCTGTGATTACAGGACTACCAGTTGCAAGAAGAGTGATTATTGCTTCATGGGGAGCCAGAATGGGGAAAAAAGAAGCATTAAGGTCAAAAAAGGATGCCTTGAACAAGTCGTAAATTATGCCATCATACCAAAAAATACCTCTACAGCCAATACATATCTCAATGCTCAGCATTCACCACTCTCAGGTACAGGAAAAACTAAACTGCCTTTGACAACTACAGTATTCATTCAACAGTAAATCACCCCCACAAAATCCATAAAGCACTTCTCATGATGAATCTATGGATCTTTGCGATATGGTACTACATCAGTCATAGCTTGCTCTACTGAATTTTCCAGATGCTCTAGTTTCACCAAATAATTACTCATATAGATACAGTTAATGTTCACAGTACAAACAGAACAATTACAGGTACCTCTTCAAACATCTACTGAAGGCCTGTCTACTAAAAGCACTTGTAGTAATTTAGTCTTTCACCTGACACCATCCATACTGGGAGCTGGGAGGCCAGGTTTAAAATTAGCCCCACACACATTGAGATAATTTTTTTGGTTGGAAGAGGGTCCAACCAGAAAGAGGTTTTTTATGTGTTTGGTTTGTTTTCTGAATTTTGTTTTGAAAGCTGGCTAATTGTGACCAAAACGAGACAATCACTTGGTGATCAGTAATGAGCTGGGGCAAAGTTCTTGAGAGTTGCATTGGGTACATCCCATTCCAAGTCTGCAAGTCACTTATCCTTTATTCTCCTCTTGGTAACACTTGCTATGCACTTGTCAACACAGGAAGTGAGGAAAGGCATGATACATGCTGAACACACCAGTACTGAAATCACCAATTATAAATATTTTTTAAATGATAATTAACTGACAACTGAACAATCAGTCCTCTGCTCAGTTCTGAAGACAAAGACAACAACTTAGTCCTGCACTTCAAGAATTTTAAAGTCTTTATTACCTTTGATAACTAATAGTAATAACAATTTTTAAGCAACAACATCCAAATTCACCTTTGGTATAGTTAAAATTGTAAGAAAAAACCAAATATGTAGGTGTACCTGATGATGCTGAATGTTCTTTATATTACAAGAAAACTCATGGTACAGTTGGAATTTATTGATATCTTTTTCATTTCCACTTTTGGATGACACTTTTGCCAAGGCTGACTGGATACAGATGTACCTCTGCTGACATCTGAATAAAGAAAACAAATGTTAATAAGGCATCTTAGTGTGAAGCTTGTAACAAGTCATTAGTATTAAATAAAAATTAATTTTGGGGTCTGTCCAATCATGAGTTATGCTAATTCTGATTACCTACAGCCCTGTATTACATTTCTCAATGCTGAGACTGTCACAACACACTGACAACAGAAGAAATTCAAGCAGACAGCAGAAAAAGCTGCACGTGGCCCTTCTACTGAACGACTTGATACTCAAAAAACCCAACAGCTGCACCTCACAGTAGTTGGTTATTGGTTCAACTTCACACAACAAATTTTGGGAAGTTGCAAAAACATTAGTGCCATTATCTGCTTGATAGAAACACAAGTTCTCTCTTGCATCTACCCAGCTTCAGAATTCATTTCTTGCTTTGAACACCTGACACCCACAAAACTTTCCATTATATTTAGAGGTAACAGAGATACCAAATGACAGCTTCTTGAATGGTCCTAATTATTATTGTACATACAACACACATACAACAGCATGTATTAGTGAATAAAAGAAAATGTAGTCAGCTGACAGCCAAAGGATCAGTCAGAACTCCTGCTTTAAAAACAGGTCATATTGGCCTGCCGGATTGAATTCCAGAGCCAAAATCAACCATCACTGAATGCTAATTACACTGACTGCTATCAAGCAGTAAATATTGAAGTACTTATAAATAAATAGTAAATACTTCAGCAGCTACATCTCTGGAAAGTCAAAGCTTGAAGCAAATTCAGAAAGAAAACTGTCCCTTACAGATCACAAGCTGCAAAACAGATATGCTCTATATGAAACAGCTTCTGGAAGTCATACTGTCACACCATGCTCACAGATCTCTCCTCCAACAGCCAGACAGAAAGGCTAAGGAACCTCTCCTGAACAAATGAAGGGATGGACCAAATGCATTTGCACAGTAACACTGTTTTCACATCATTTAAAAAAATTAATACTGTACTGAGTTTGCACAGGCAGGTTTCAGGCTACAGGGGTGGCTTCTGCGAGAAGCTGCTAAAAGCTTCCCCCATATCCAACAGAGCCAATGCCAGTTGGCTCCAAAATAGACCCTCTACTGGTCAAGGTGGTAGCACCACTGTGATAATATATTTTAAAATGGGAAAACATTGCTGGAAAAAACTGCAGGTGTAGAGAAGAGTAAGAATATGCAAGAGAAACAACTCTGCAGGCACCAAGGTCAGTGAAGATGGAGGTGGAGGAGATGCTCAATGCACCAGAGATTCCTCTGCTGCCTGTCATGTAGACCATGGTGAGGTGAGGCAGGCTGTACCCCTACAGCCCATGGAGGGCTGCAGTGGAGCAGATATCCACCTGCAGCCCATGGAAGACTCCACACCAGAGCAGGTGTTTTCACCCAAAAGAGGCTGTGACCCCATAGGAAGCTTGCACTGGAGAAGGCTCCTGGCAGGACCTGTGGATCCATGAACAGAAGAGCCCACACTGGAGCAGATTTGCTGGCAGGACTGGTGACCCCATGTGGGACACACACTGGGGCAGTTAGTGAAGAATTGCAGCCTGTGGGAAGGACTCATGTTGGAGAAGTTCATGAAGGACCATCTCCCACGGGAGGGAACCCACACTGGAAAAGGGAAATAGAGTGGAGTCCTTCCCCTGAGGATGATGGAGAGGCAGAGACGACAAGGTGTGATGGGAACAGGGAGGAGGCAGAAAAATCAGGAGCAAAGTTAAGTCTGGCAAGAAGGACACAGTGAGGGGAAGGTGCTTTAACATTCATTTTTATTCTTTCATTACCCTACCCTGATTTGATTGGCAATAAATTAATTTTCACCAAGTCTGCTTTGCCCATGATGGTAGTTGGTGAGTGACCTCCCTTGTCCTTATATAAACCCATGAGCCTTTCATTATAATTTTTCTCCCTTGTCTAGGTGAGGAGGACCACCAATAGAGCAGCTCTGGTGATCAGCTGGCATCCAGCCAGGTTCAAGCCAGCACAATGACACGTGCACACTAGCAGCTTATCTTACCAAGTAGCAAACTTGGCAAAAAAGTAAATCAAACTTACAATTTTCTGATAAAATCCAGTGTATCTTTATCTTTAGCAAAGATGTCAGCTAAAATATGCTGTACTCCAGCCTCCACTTCCTTGATGGTTGAAAGTCCTTAGAAGAAAAGAACAGTTAATAATTATTTAAAAAGTAAAAAAAATACTTTACCCAACTGCAAAGGGACTAATAAAGTATATATACAAAGTGAAAGAAAACTGATGCAAGATATCCAGCTAATTTGCAGAGATTTTAATGAAGAATCTTGGTTCGTTAGAATTTTTTTAACTAAGATGCCTTTCCAAAAAACATGAAACAATTTTTTAATGTGTCTTAAATGACCAATGCAGTATCATAAATCAAAGTGACATCAAAATGAGGAAAAATAATTTTGTGACTTTGATGCTAACCCACCTTGACATTTACAATGCAAATTAATTATTTACAACAGTAAAATTGGATATTCAAGCAAAATTTCTAACATTGTAACAAAATGAGTAATTGCAGCTTAAGTTTACATGCTTTGCAACTAATAAAGAAACTGCCTAGAATCTTTGCAAGAAATACTTTCTTTTTTCTGTCCAATACTTTTATGCTTCCACTGGTTTGTGACAGTAGTTTGCACAGTGGCAAATCTAAGGTGAGGGTACCTACCCTCATCCTCTCCCAAGAAACATTGTTCAAGCAGTGAAGTTACAAAACATTCCAGACAGAGTATTCTAGAGACCTGATAGAGACCTGATTCGACTTTCCAATACACAGAACCATGCCTCACTTCAAAATACCAGAAAAAGTAGCATGGAATTCTCCTTAGCATCATGGTTGAATTGGACCAGAACCAGATGTCAATGAAGTAACACCACATAGTATTTTTAAATCAATATATTTAACGCTTTCTCTAGCAATGGTCAATAATAAATGCTTCAGAGCAAAAAGCAAGAACCCTAGATTTGACAAACCCAGGATTAACTGCCTCCGTCAATACATAATATTTTTCACTCCACTGTGACTACCAATATCTTAAAAGGGCTCTACTAACACCATTGTAAAAAATGGCTCTAATGATTAATAATTTTATTGAATCTAGAACCCTGCTTCTGACTGGCCTACAAAGTTACACAATGTAAAAAAATAAATTTTGTCTTTTTAAAAAAAAAAAACAAACCAAAAACAAAAAACGAATGGAGGTTGTGAAATTTGGCTCATTACATTTATGAATTAGTATTTCATTTGGTAAAAGTAATATAATATCAGAATACAAAACTAAGGGAATTATAAAACATGCATTACGATTAATATGAATTATTATACAACACAGAAGTACCAGAAGTGTACATGGCATTGTTATTTTAATTCTAGCAGGTATGAATAAGACAGACCAGACCAAAACCAGCGAGGTTTAAAAAAATAATCAAACAGCTCCTGTTCAACTAGCACCACCCACATGGGCATTAACTGTCTTCACTGCAGAACCAGCACATACTTGTTTATCAGAGAAATACCACACCATGGATATAACTGGAAGGAAGAAAAAAAGTTTCCTGCTTTACTTCCACAACTTTCAAATATCTGGCTTTGAAACATGAGCTGCTGTTTTTATTTCAGTTTATTTTTAGAGTAAGTTTTAAAAAACTGAGAACTTAAAATAACTGAATATTAAGATTTGATGAAAACTTTTCTGCACAGTTCATGTCTCATCCTTTTAACAGAAATTCACTCTGATCTTAAACTGTATATAGGTTGTCAAGCTAGCTCCCAAGTTTATAAAAGTGACCCAGTTCATATGTGTACACAGTTTCTGATAAGCCTTTCAAATAGTAACCATTATATAAACCTAAGCAATGTTATTTTAGCACAAACTTAAAAATAGATGCAGATCTCAAAAACTGAAGGGTTTATGCTGTAACAGAAAGTACTCTTTTCTTAATTCACCTTAAATAATTTATTTGAACTTCCACCATAAAGATCTGCATTTGGCTGTTTAGTATGCCAGAGGAGTCAGAATGGTTGCAACATACTATACATATTCTGAAATGCAGTAATTAAATAACCAGAATATTTGGTAATCGCTTTTCAATGGAAAATCTAGGATCAATTCATAAACAGTATTTAAATAAAATAAAACAGAGGTGGGAGGAGCACGAGTCAGCCTCACCAGCAAGTTCTGTATTTTTATGTTAAAATTCAAAAAACCAATGTTAGAGCAGGGAAGAGGAAATTAACTTCTCCAACACAACACAGAAGGTTGCAGGAATCTTAGCCTTTTATTGTCAGAGATTGCCCCCTACAGATTCACCCATAACTGCAATTCACTAACAATTGTTAGAAGTTCCTACTCAAATTTCAGACATTACATCTTCTCCAATCCCTACTGCAATTCAATAGCAAAAATCTCTCACACTCCCTCCCAGTCACCAAGGCCAGTTTTTATTAAGATATGCTTTGATGATTGATATTTACTTCAGTAAAAAGTATGAGCATAAGCCCTTTGCACAGTCAGCTGAATCTTGAGTAAATAGCTCAAGTTAAGAGTAGAACTACAGAGAGGTCTCAGGTGTGCAGTGCAGTTCCCCCCTTTCTTTTCAGTAAATACAGATGTCAGCTGTAACATCTCCAGACTTCTGTCTCTTGTCTGCCAGAATCATTACTATTTACCAATACAAAAAGACAGGAAAGGTTGGAAAGCTGTGGCATTAAACATAAATTCTTACCACACACTGCTAAAAAACTGTTGAATTTAAAATCTCTGCATAACTTCCAGCAACATAAGAACTATTAAAATAAGTCCCCTTTAAAAATATTTTCACACATTTAGGACATGATTGTTTATAGAGGCAAAATACCTACCTTTGGTATTGGGTCTAACGTAAGAAAAGAGATTGAGTTGCATGGGATTCTGCAGGAGGGAGAGCGCAGCAGGTTCTAATCCCAGTTGCTTGGCCCTCTGGGCTTTGGTGCCTTTACTCCCAGTTTTATAAGGTGCAGACTTAAAACAAACAAAACCCACAGTTATTAAAAGGCAAGGAAATAGTTCTATCATGCTATGAACTGTGCATTGTGAGCTACTTAGTTACGCAAGATTACATTTACACTAAGGATGACCTGAAAGACTACTATACTGACCACGTGGTCTAATTCTTCCAAAGTTCTGCAATTTAATAATGCCGTTAAAGCACATCCAGACAATTTTCCTTCTTTCTTCAACTTCTGTATCATTGTGTGAGTCTTCTTTGCAACAGTACTAAAATGCAAGAGATAGATATTAACAGTCACATTTTATGGTGAATTTAAAAGGTGATTGATTGTGACCTTGTTCATTATGCTGATGAAGCTCTCAACACCCTGAAAACAGTATCTGATAATCCAAAAGAATTTGTAACTATTACTCTCTTTCTACAAAAAGTTCAAAATAATCATTACTTCTATCTACATTTTTGCAAGACTATTGGCCTGGAAGCCAAAGAAGTCCTTAAGTTAAGAACATGTTGATGAGCACCTACAGAGGCAATTCATATCAAGTTAATTCTGCAGCATCAAGTAGAGAACACCAGATCTTAAATTCTCAGACCTTCAGTAAGATACCTGTGAACAACTGTAAGCAGCAAAGCTATTTTGTGATGATTTCAATCACTTTTTCAGAGAAGAACTCCCTCAGGCCACCTTCCCTCTTTGAAAAGAATCTCCTGTTGGAGGTACAAGGAGGAAGCCCACATATTGACAGACTGGCAAGTCTGTTCCCTTGCCATCTCAAGAACATAAAGCCACCCAAAAGCAAGAAGGAATGAGGGCAGTCTCACTACCTCCACAGCACACGTATTACTACTAATAATAATTTCTTAGCTGCAATGGTCTGGGATAGTTTTGCCTGCCTTCCTGGTAGACTGCAACTAGTCTCTTCACTTGAGGCTTTGTTGCTCCATGCAGGAAGCCAAGGGAACCTTAGTGATTCTTTTTGAAATGGTGCAGTTTACATCTCATCAGGCTACATACCTCCAGAACCTATAAACCACTCTTCTAGTAAGAGGTTTTTTCTCTGCAGTTTTATTTAACTGCAGAGAAATTAAGATGTAATTTTTTCTTTGGTAATTAATAATTCTAGATTTCTTGTTACCTACAGTAAAGGAAAAAAAAAGGACAGGTATCAAGCATAATTACCTCAGTTTCAAACTTTTTTCTTTAGGAGTGCCTTTATAATTGTAGTATGTAAAAAGGGTGAAAACAAGGGACAAAGGAACAACAGGCAGTTGTTCCTTCCTCCCTCCCAGATCCTTCCCCTGTACTTACTTACCGTAGCTCTTCTAATGCTTGTTGCACTTCTCTCAAGGCATCAGCCTCCAGATTATTGATGAGCTCTTTTCGATACCGAGCAATAAAAGGAATTGTGTTTTCTTCTTGAAAGAGGCGAATCAAGTTTGCACATACCCATGGTTCAACATTTGTCATTTCTGACAAGGCCTGCAAGAACGAAATGTAACAGCAAAAAAGATTTAAGAGAGGTGGCAGACTGCTTTAAACAGGCTCTAACTCAAAGTTCAAAAACACCCCCAGAATATTATGGTGACCAGCAGGGACCATTGTTCTGCCTAAAATAGGATGCCAAGCTTCCTATTAATCCAGCCACCACACCCAGTACTTCAGACAGATGAGCAGTTGGTTGGTTGGTTGTTTTTTGAAAAACACTGCTTACATATCTTATGTTTATATATATATATATAGTGTATATATATATTATGTTTAAATGAAAAACAAAGCAAAACAAACCCACAACACAAAACCAAAGCTGATCCAAATACCACCCCACCATTATTTGGAAACTAACATGATATTAAGGAAGGTTTCAAGATGAGCCAAGCCTCACAAAGTTAAATATGATTTTGTAAAAAATGGGCTTTCTAGAGATAAAGTTATAATGTACTAATCCCCAGCCCAGGAGAAACTAAGTACTTCATCTTGGTAACATTTTAACTATCACTTTGTACTTCATTACAGTTATTCCCAAAGATAGCTAATATAAGCGCCTTTCATAAAATCCTAAAAATACAACAACTCCTACACAATCATATTCCTTTTAAAGCAGGAATACATAAAGATCAAACTCTCCATCTGCATTTCCAGTAATATTTTAGAATACCAAGGAATCTTTCTTAAGAAGGGAACACTAAGGATGATGAATAGGATGTACCCATTCTTCTCCCACTCTGCTCATATAAATCTTGTGTAACTACACCCAGCCTCCCAGAACTGAAGCTATCCTAAAAGTGTCTTCATCTGAACAGCTGCAATGTTAACATCGTACAAAAACAAAGATGATATCTCCCTTGATGTTACTGTAGTTCCAAGAATGAAATCTCCTCCTTGATGGTACTGTAAAAATTAATACCCACTTTCAAATGAGCCCCTACAATAAAATGACCCACACTAAATTTTAAAAATTCTAAAACTATGCATGCTGACATGCCAAACCTTTCAGCAACCCTTCCTGTAGATGTTTCAGTTGACTATATCCACAAAAAACCCTCCATGTGCTGAGACAGAAAGAATGTGCAAACTGTGTCAAACACTAGCTTTATAATAAGGACTTAAGCAGTCACAGATGTTTGAATAACATTAAAATTTGAACTTTTAACAGTTACCAACCAACATTTATATTTACACATGTACTATGACAATTTAAGCAGAGGTTAACAGCGCATTCTGACGCTAGTACCCAAGCGATGTCAAGTGGACTCAACTAGCACTTAAAATCTAACATAAAATTTATGTAAGAAATGGCTTCACTGATACCACAGACAAGGAAAAGACCTTATACCTGTACAATATCCCAGTTCATTTCAAATTCTTCTTTTACTTTGTTGCCTCCTAAATTTCTTACTGGCTTTCCTTCAGGACATGTTGTTGACTTCATCTTTTTAAAAGGTGGCTCTTCAAACGCAAAGTCCTTCTCAGATTTCTCATGTTTCATTTGATTTCCCACTATAGGAATGCTTGTTGAGGGTTTCTCATCACTCTCGAAACTCTTCATATTCTTTCCTTGTAATGAATTTATTTCCATTTTTTTAGGCACTTCTGGCTTTTGATTTAAAATGTTTGGTTTAGTGCCTACATCTTCTTTCTTAGGTTTCAGAAGCTGCATTCTGTTCTCTTCTGCAGGAGCAATAGACAAGGATACATCCTGCCAAAAAGGCATTTAAATCATATTAAGCATTGACTGTTATAAACTGGTCCAATGTTTCAATTAAAACCTAAAAAGATTTTATACCAGACATCATTCTCCCAAGTGATGTCTGTCTGACAGGGAAATGCCAAGGCAGATATCAAGTAGTCAGAAATACATCTTACCAACATAACCATCAGAACTGTGACTTATAAGATCAAATAAGGTTATTCTGGTAAAGACTTTAACTGGGTTCTCTTTCAAAAACCATTGGCAATGGTTCCAAAACCATTCGCCTACAGTTCTTGCCTCCATTCATCTCAACAAAACTTGGAACAGCAGACCAGGGCTGCTCTTTCTTCTAAAGAGGCCTTAGGTGGAAGCTGGGAACTGAAACTAATATTTGGCCTGTTTATTTATTGTTTAACCTTGGACAGGCCACACCTTCTTTCCTGAACTTCCCCAAAGATTACCTTCAGAGTCCAAGCACATATTTCTCAATACGACACATACGTCAAAACATTCAAATATATTAGTATAAACAAGAAGAACCCATTTCTATCATGACCTGATCCTCCATCTTAATCTTTGACAGATGTAGCTGCTGATAAAGGAGCATCCTATATTCATCATAACAGAGCTGCAGCTCTTACTGGGCTGAACAGCTCTGCAAGGGAACATAAGCACAGGCCTTCTGTTTCTTACAGTACCCAGCTGGTGAAAAGGTAGAAGACACCAAAGGTGCAACATGGAAACCAGAGGTATTAGAGCATTTACATTTTCCTTACAGAAAGAATTTATTTATTTGGTTTTGTTGTTGAAAGACATCTGCAGGAAAAATCATGTCCATTATCATTAGCAAAAATTTTAAAGGAGCTACCTTGTATCTGGGACACTGAAATACACAAGAAAGCTGCATTTATCAACTATACTGAATATGACAGTAACAATGGAATCAAATGGGCAGATCAGACAGGCAACCAAGTAAATCAGAGTTGGAAAAAATTCTGCTTGTGATACCTGCAAACCACAATAATTTAAAGCCTCTTGCTTACATATACTCACCATTTCCTTTTTTACTGCTACCTTCTTGACATTTTTCCTGGCCACAGCTGGCCGTGGAGCAGCAACTTTTTTACCTTTTGCCTCATTTTTCTTCAGCAACCGAGGTTTCTTTGCAATTTTGCTTTTTGGTTCCCACTCCTCTTCTTCCTCCTCTGATTCTGAGCTCCTGAAAAACACGTAATTGAACAATATTGTTTATAAGAAGAAAAGAAACCAAACCAAACCAAAACATAAGCAAGTCAGTCTGAGTGTTTTCTAACATGAAGGGAAGCAAAGAGAAAAAATTAACAGAAAGGTAAGTAGATTCAACAAATACAGGTCTTCCCTGCTGTTGCAGAGCTAATGGCTGGAAATGTACACACCTGATTCTGTCTGGATAACTGTCAAGTCAGTTTCACCCTATCTTCATGGTGAGCGTGCAGAACACACATAATTTGTGTTTTATAATTCAAGTTTTGTGCATTAAAACTTTTTAATCATCTTCTCAGAAACTGTTATTCTTAGACAATTGCTCATTCTTAGCAAAACCTTTAAAAAAATTCCTAAGGAAAAAGCAGCTTACAAATTAAGATCTGAAGGTAGTTCATCTTCTGGAGCTTTGGCTTCAGATTTCACCCTCCTTGGTAAAGATGACATCTGAAACAGAGGCAAGAATAGAGAAATAGAATATTTGGTTGAAGCTGTATTCTTTTATTCAGTCCTTTAATTCACTGCCAAGTGCAACCTCATAATGTCTTCATCAATCACCAAAGTTCTCTCTAGATCATGTTTGGATTTCTTAGTATTCAAGAATTTAGGCCACAGCAGCACAGATTCAATAGTCTTTTCTACTAAGCAAACAGACAAAGCATCTCAAATGATTTTTCTCTTCAAATGGAGTTAATTATTTGGCTTGGATGTAAAGCTATCCTAGCAAAAAGAGTACTGGTTCTCAGACATCTTATTGGGTGTCTCATACTGTGCCAGTCTTTCCTTCATCAAACTAAGCAGCACAGAAAATAAAATTAAGATGTAGTAAAGTGAGCTAGCATATGGTTTTGATGTGGACTACAAGAAAATTGCCCATTCTGATCTAGAATTTCACCTTTAAAGACAATCTATTGCTTGTATGTCTAATGAAACCAAAGACTTTGAAGGAGTATATGAAAGTGCATAGAACAATTACCAAAAGTAAAAATGGAAGGCACATACTTCCTCTGACCTGAGAGTCATACCTACAATAGCCACATTTCTGTTAATCAGTTGTAGAATTTTTGGCAATGGCTGTGCCCACAAATTTTAATTATTGTGTTTGTCAGCTTTAGTTAAGAGAATTTTAGGTACCTTCAAAATTTCACCCACCAGAAAAAAAAAACTTTAAACAATAAACAACAAAAAACATTTCTCTAGATACAAAATTCACAAAAATATTTTACATATATCTGGTTCAATTTCATCATTCTTCACACTCTATTCTCCAGCTCTCATACCCAAAAATGTTTTTCCACTTTGACTTTTGATCCAGCCTTAACCCTGATATGCAAGCCTTCAAGTTCCATGTTTGCACATACAAACTGGATAAGCAATAATGAAGTGCCCTGTAGCTCAAAGGCAAAACACTCTTTAATCTAACCTCATTCTGGCCTCTGTCAGGCACTAGAAGCAGAACTATTGTTATAAATGGCTTCCAGTAAGTTTCCCTTGTAAAGCAATATGAGGTTCCAAACACTGGAATTTTCTTTACCTCAAAAGACAATTTTAAATGGAATAAAGTTGGCTGGAGTGGAGCTAGCTGACAGCAATGAGGGGCTGATGCCTCCAAGGCAGTGTGGGCAACACATTATCTGACACAGCCAGGCGGAGGTTTCCCCCAGGCGTGCTGATCTACAGCGGCAACCAGAACCCCTGGGAGGCAAAAGTCCTGGGGTCCAACTCGGCCTCATCAGCAGTGGGGCACTGACCATCAACCACCCCCTCCTAGGAGATGAGATCACCTGAGTCAGCATGAAATATGGGGATAAAAATCGCTAATGCACTTGTCGTGGGGATCATCTACCAACCCGCCACCCCGCACTGGACCACTGACTGCCATCTCAAAGAAGAAAGATTGACAGACACTGCGGGATCTGTGGGTGGTGATATCTTTCTCTCTCTCACTCTCTCCCCCTCATTCTTTTCCTCTCTATCCCTCATTCTTTAAACCCTCTCACTCTCTCTCTCTCTCTTTTGCCTCACAACATGTTTTGCCCCATCTTCAATAGATTGAATCACTCGGCCTGTAATTTGTCAAATAAAACTTTATGCTCTCACCCGCCCTCTGGTGGTTCGACTTTGCTCTGACAGAACCAAAGACCTTAGGAAGATACTTTGAACCGTAACAAGCAGCACCAGAAATCAATTCATAGTTTTCAGCAGAGCAGCAGACAGACTATTGAAGCCCACATCAGACAGCACCAGCCATTAGCTTGCTTGCAAAACACCTTCTTGAAGCAATCATCATGGTGAGTAGCAGGTCAGCACTTCTGTGCTGCTCCACTGACTGAAATCCCATTATGTGACTGGTTAATGTGCATGCCTACCTCAGGAAAACAGAGATCTCCAAAGAACACAAAAAATATTAATCACCTTATTAGCTTCCCAGGTGATTTTTCACAGAGAGTTCTGAGACACCTACAACTTTGCCCAGGCACTCTGCTTCTCTGTTTTCCTTTGCTCTTTACAGCTGAGTGGTCATCATCATAGCCTCGAATTATTTATTTATTTATAGTCATTACCCTAGAGGCATAAAAATAACATTTCCGTTTTATATTGCATTTTAATCTGTGAACAGGAGAAATACAAAACATTATTCAGGTTTGCAACACCAAGCTTGCCCGACAAGGGTAACACCTGAGCCAGATGGTTCTCTGATCCACTTGCAGGTATTGGGACACTCTTCACATTGTAGGTCTCTCAGTTCTCTCTGTTTTCAAACTAGGTGTTTAGCTTACAGTATCATTATCGTCACACTTGAAGTAATCCCGCTAGGTGAGTGTTTTTTAGTATGATATTATTTAGTATTTTAGGCAACTCTGGAAGCCAGTGATCTTTTTTTAAACACTCTAGACAGCTTCTTCATACTTACCCATTGAGTCACAGCAAGGCAGAAGAAAAAGGCAACATATATATTCTCTCACTTGATGTCAGCATTCCCTTTACACAACACTACTCTCAACTTCCCTGCCAGTTTTTGGGCATATCACCATGGTAGTCTGGGGCTTTGCCCTAAGATCAGGCTAAAGTCTCATCTGGAAGGTCTTTTTTGTGCATATCTTTCCCTCTCACCTCAAGTGGCCAAGGGCAATATCTCATAGTATCTCAACATTTTTATTTTTACAGTAAGATAGATTACAGAAAGAATAAAGCTTACTGTATAAAGTTAACTGTACTTGCTGACATCCAGCACTGGTGACTGAATAACTCTTCGTAACAACATAAGAATAGGTGATGAGCTCCTTGATGTATAAAATTATGCATTTTCCACATTTTTCAGGAACAGATTAGTATTTGCTCCTACATCCTTAAGTTCAAGCCTACTTGTCCTCATACAGTGCACTGAACAAAGCAGAATTACCATGTAGTAAACAAAAATGGCATAAGAAAGCACGAAATGGAAAGGAAAGTTAAATGTAATAAGGCTAAGTCTTCATGGGACACTTGAATGCTTGTACATTTTTTTTTCTTTTAATTTCTTGCACTTTCCATTTTAAAAAAATGTTTTAAAAAGTTTAAGAAGTTAAAAAAACCAAAAAACATCACCTTTTAAGTGTTTGCTGAAGTCCTTCAGAAAGCTGAAGTAGTATCAGACTTGCTTGATCACACAGATCAAAGAAGGTAAGACTAGCACAGAATCTGTCCTGTCACACTCATCAGTAGTATCAGTTCTTGCAAGCATGTAGTGACTTGGTCTGGCCTCACATACAGAAACTCCAACTTTAATTATACTATTAATCTACTAAATTTTATTGGGAAGATTGGTAACTTTGTTCCTAAAGGATTTCTGTACCTGCATTTGAAGTTAATTTGAACTAAGGTAAGATGTGAAGTTCAAGCACAAAATTTACTCCAGAATAGCCATCCATGAATAGGTAAGACATGGCCAGAAACCAAAATGGAGTTCTATAGATCAAAATGAAAGCCCAATACCAAAAACCACCACTGAGATGAACATCAAACACAGGGTATAATAAAGAAAAAAAATGGCTCCACCTCAGAGAAACATGACAAGTCATCACCTCCCCTTCCAGTAACATATACATGAAATCACCTGTACTTCATATTTGTAGAAAAAGAACCTTGCAGTTGCAAGATTTTTTTTTTTTTAAATCTACAGATTCCAAATTGCCAGACAGTTATCTGCTAAATTTTCCTCCTGAGCTGCCTGCGCTAGGGTGTGCTAACACCTACAGTAAATGACTAAGAAAAAGAACCCTGTGATTCACTGCAGAGGGGGAGGCAGGGAAGAGGATGAAAAAGCAACAAGTTTAAATGCCACTGATGATGACGGATAACTATTACACATTTTTTAAAAAAAAGCTGCCTCTGAAGTGAGGCAGGAAGACTCAAGAAACATGCAAACACAGTTATGCTCCACATGGGCCACCTACAATGCCGACTGCACTGACTACAAGCCAAGGCAATTGAAGAAGCTACTGCCTGGCCCATGCTCTGCTTCTATGGGCACATGGTCCTCAAAGTGCTCAGGGAGCTTGGAAGAGCTTTATTCGCCTTCCTACTGCATGCTAGTATCAAAATGGTGAGAAGCTGGCCAATGATCTATTGTCTTTTGCAGGCAGACTGGCCCCAATGGGAAAATAGCCTTTACCTCTTCCTTCCCTGTCACCAGGTAACCATACTCAAAGTGAGGGATGGTTTCTATCCTGAGAAAAGAAACTATCTTATGGCAGCTGCTCACAGTGCTCATCACCTGAAGAAAGTACACATGCAGTCTCCAGTGATGAGTGTTCATGTCTTGAGTTAGTGCAGTGGTGTTTTGGAAGCACAGGGGGGCCACAGCGTGGCTCTTGTGAGAAGCTGCTGGAAGCTCTCCCGGTTACAGTCCTGATCCCCCCCCCTCTGCCCAGGTCAGAAGACATTGGAAGCTGGATGCACCTCTGCAAGTATCATATTCAAGAAGGGGGAAACAAAACTGCAACAATATAAAAAACAGACACCTGCAGGTCCCTGCTAGCCTGTGCAGGCTTTGAATGGCTTGCCAGCTGGCATATTGAATTCCTTCAAGCTCTGTTCTAGCAGCTCTCCTACCATCTCAGGCCAGCAAACTTTCAATTGGTGTTTTTTATCTTATGTATGTAGTCAGAAGCTGTGCCTTAATTTTAAGGATATGCTTTTAGGAAAATCCTTAATCCTTTTAGGAAAAACACAAAAAGTTCTAAATCATCTAATCAAAAGTATTTCACTTTCATGTCCAAAACATGAGCTAGTCCCTGAAAACTCTGGCCTTGCCCAGCACTTCTCTGCACCCGGTGCAGAGCTCCACAAATGACTAGAGCTGTCCTGATAGCTGTAAATAGCACCCTTATCCCTGCCTGTCAGCTTCTCATTAAAATAAGGCTCAGAATCTGGTGCTGGGCCATGCCAGGAAACAAGAGTAACAGAACAGGGTAGTGCTTATTATTCTTCAGTGTACAGAATCTTAAAAGGGGTATGCACAAAAGACACAGAAAGGAAGCAATAATTTCTCTGCTCTCTCTCCCCAGACAGGAGTTTTAGGCTGTTTATAGGATACTGATTGAAGCTTTGAAAGCCTCATTATGTCAAAGAGCAATCCAAGTGTCACCCAGAGACCTTCAACCTCCCTGTTTTTACAGCCCATTAAAAAATAAATTTCTTCATATGTGATTCCAGGTGGCATAAGAAACTACTTGCAGAAAGAAAAGTTTAATAATAGTTTAAAAGTAATTGGATGGAATTCTAAAAAAAAAAAAAAAAAAAAAACATTAGAGGAAATGTTTTCAGCCAGAAATTGCTCCAGTAATCCTAATAGGTTGTGACATCTTCTAGGGGGCACTTAAGAAAAATAAAAATTATATTTAACAGTTGAATATTATTGAACAGATCATACTTCCACAGCATGATCAAATGAATGCCATTACATTGCTACATGAAGTCACATAATGTAGTAACTACATTAATAGAAATTACATTATTGCATTAAGTCACATAAATTGCTCATAACTAGGGAAAAACAGAGCTGAATACCAACAAAGTCTACTGCACATACAACTCTATTAAAACATTCTTGTACTTGAATGCACCGGATTTTAAAAAAACCAAAACAACAACAAACAAAAGCAACAACCACAACATGGAACCAAACACAACACCATTACACAAACACTTGGAAATTGTTTTTGTATCGGTAAGTGCAAAAAAACCCTCTCCAGCAGAAAAGGACACAAACTTAAAAAGCTCTTCTCCAGTTGATCTAAAGTAACACATTGCTTCCAGAAAGGAAGCTCCTCAAACTTTTCTCTACAGCCTCTGCTTTTCTAGCATGAATAATATAGCAAAGATAAAATAATTTTGCATTTCCACTTCTTCTTAAACCACACAGTACTAGCTAAATGACAGTTTATTATTACACCAAGCATCTGGGGTAGGACATAAAAAGCACTATGAATCCCACATGACAAGTGCATTTCAGACCATTATTAGTATCAACAGAATGGCCCACTTCACTAATTATATGTAGGCTTTCAACAGTTTGATTTTGCTTATCATTTTAAGACACCTCCACTAAATGACAGAATAACATCCTAAGAAGAAATCAGAATGTGAGCATGCTGTCAGCAGCAAAGGGAAAAAAAATGACACACAGTTCAATGGCATGCAATTGTATGGCAATTGTTCCATTGATGCAGTACGTTATCATCTGTAACAAGATGTACTTCAGAAATATAAATCCAACTTACTGTAATCCTCTCAAGGTTAAAACCTTGGAGACCTCCCAGACACTTTTACTCAGAGAAGCTGGTACAGCAGATTTCCAAGGACTTCTCTTGCATAAAGCCAGTCAGGACTGCCTAAGAAAAAAAGTCACAAGTACAAATCAGGAGACTACAGTTCTAACTGGAAAATTACAGCCAGAAAGAGAAAGATATATAGGGTACACACATACAGCAAAACAGTCCCCATCTCTGATTAGAAAAGAAAAAGGTGTAAGATCAGAAGTACCACCTAATGCTACTACTAAAAGAAGTGCCACCAAAAAGGCAAATCACCAAGGCTGTGCCCTTAGAAAGCATCCTCTCCTCCAAGACTTTTCCTATAACTAGTACTCCTGTTGGGAGAAAAGGAACAACCTGCTGTATGCAGCATCCTGTCAATCAATCAGAAAAGGTGTGCACAGGAAGGATGGGACAAACACTTTCCATTAATTTGACTCACTTATCTCAAATCACCTATGAAAAGACATTATCCACAACTACAGGGATGGTGCTTCTGATTCAGTAAGACTGTTACATCACACACATCTACTCCTTTTCTCCTAGCCACCAAACTCGACATATGGTAACACCCGTATCCAGCTTAAATGGGAAGTCTTCACTTCTGAAGGACTGAAGAATATGGAGGATGCACTTTTGTTCTGCATGGTGACAGCCACAGCAGTTTATCACACCAAAAACGCTCATTTTGGAGTCTCGAAAGCACAAGCAGAATTGAGAGTAAAGTGGTTTGCTGATTGGTGACTCACTACCATCCAAATCACTGCTTTTTGGTCCACAAACATGACCAAGCTCAAAGTACACTTTATCTACTTGACATTTCCTCCCCAGTCAACACCCTACATTTCCCGCAGATCTGTTAAAAGGATTCAAAGGAAAGGCTAACTGAGCTAAATTTCACTCTCTGAGTCTGGAAAGGGCATCAGTTCCCAAGCAGTACCACGGGTCCAGGCCACCTCCCAAGCCCCTTTCTGCCCCCAAGTAAGACGGGGGAGTGACACAGGAGCCATCCCAGAGGAGGCCGGGAGCCCCACGCCCTCCTGACCCATGCCGGGGGGTGCCCCAATCCCCCCGGGGCTCTGCCGCCCGCACCCCCAGTCCCGGTCCCGCTGAACTCCGCCTCCCGCGGCTCTCGCAGCGCGGGGACTCGGGCACCTTTTCAGGGCACGAGAAGCCACGAGAGACCTTGAGACCTTTCCCCCCGGCTCTGGGGGAGAGGCAGGGAGCAGAAACGGAAGCGCAGGAAGAAAATGGCTCGTTTCCACACTGGCAACAGAGACAACAGAAAACCCTTCGCTTGCCGGCGCGGAGGGCGCCGCAACCCCGCAGGTCGCCCTGCCTCACCCTCGGCCCGGGCCCGGCGAGGAGCCGGAGGCTCCCCCAAACATTACCCCCTACTGCCGGCTGCAGCGTTTGAAAGGGCCGCCAGGGCGGCCATGGCAGAGCCACCCGCCCGACGCGCCGCAGGGAGGAGCAGGAAGCGGCGGCCACGGCGCAGGAAGCGAGCACCGAAGGGGCGGGGTAGGCGGCGGCCGCACCCCCTGCCCTGCCCCACCCCGCCCCGTTCCTCTCTGAGCCGTCTGTCTCTGTTCCCGGCGCCCCGCTGAGCCCCGCCAGGAGTGATGGAGTTTTGGAGTTCTCGATCGGCGCCGGGCAGTCGGGCTGTCCCCAGGGCTCTGCTCCCCGCCGTGCTGGCCCGGAGCCCGCAGCCCGCCCTGACACCGCCAGGTGGCGCTGNGGTGCGGGCCCGGGCCCGGGTCCTGGGGGAGGGAAGGGGAGCGACCACTGAAGCCGCTCCGTATGCGGGGCCGGCGTGTGCGGTGGGCAAATGGACACCGTCCCGGCCGTGCATGTGCAGGTCTGGATAAGGGGTCCAGGTCTAACCCGCTCGCCTCCTCTCCAGACGGGTAGTGGTTGTCGGATTCCCCGGGGTGGTCCATACACAGCAGCACCTCAAGCCAGAGCCCAACACGGTCCCGGGGTGCCTCAGGTGTCTGGTGGTGGTTATCGACTGCCCTCTGCCCTCCTCTTGGTGGTTCCTGGCTCTCCCTCTCATATTGCGCAGGGGGAAGGTGTGAGGCATCCTCACCTCTGCTGCCATGCGAAAGGACAGAAGAGTGAAAATGCCAAATGTCGAGGCTCAGTTCTTGGTTGATGCGAGTATGAAAGGTGTTAGAAATGTTCCCACTGCCTGTGCTAGCCTTACCCATGTGGACTAGAGCTTGCATTAGTTTTCCTTATAACTACAAAGATTTGCACTCTAGTGCTGGAAAAAGTGTCCAAGTGCCAGCTGCCCATCTAAAAGTTTCATATAAAGTTATTGTTCCCTGCAATCTCTTCATCTGTGTCTACTAAATTTATGTTCAGTAAGGATTCTGTGAAGTCTATCTCATGTAAAGCTTAATGGGTGCTGGTTTCTGGAGCCATTGCTAGAAGAGTGGAGCAAGTAAGCTGTTATATTAAAATTGCCTTTCAAGCTTCCATTACCCTAAAAGGTCTTCTGCTTTGTATCATAAATATTTGTAACTTGTGGTCATAACTACCACTCAGCTGTCTTCCAGCCTTGGAACAGCAACATCTTCAATGTAACTAAGGTATAATAAACTTAAATAATTCATAATTTTTCATCTTGGCTTCATAATAAATGTGTGTTTAACAGTCTGGGATGACTTACAACATAATAACATTCAATGCCATCTCTCTCTCTCCCTGAAGTTTGCCTGACCTCTATAGCTTTCAGAGGTTCTGCACAGAGTCTTATGCACACGCTTGTCTTCATACATGGGGGTGTATTTCTGGTGCCAAATCTTCAGCTGATATAAACTGTCACAGCTCTGTTGATGTAAATAGGACCTGTGATGTACACAAGCTGAAGATCTGACTCACAGACCTCATAGAACTGTTCACATATTTAAAGGTAATCAAGTGTGTGTTTGCAGGCTCGGAGTTGATTTTCTTGGAATTTGGTCCTAGTTAGTTAGAGCTGAGCGTAGGGTAATTTAGTCTAATACTAGGGAAATATCCAGTGCTAAGATTGAGCTGTTGTAATTTAGCCAGCTATGAAATATGAAATAGTATTGGAATTTAAGTTTTTCAGATGAAACATTGTCACTTATAATGGGTACAGTTCTGATTTTTTGTATTTCAGATCAGGTGCTGCACTTACCCTAATCTGAAAACAACCCTTAAATATAAGGACTCAGTGCACTACATAACTAAGTACAAAAGACTGTGCCTATAAAGAGCTTTAAAGTCATGTTTAAATACTTGGTCTGATTAAATTTTGTAATACTTAACAGTGAAACTTTTTGCAGAATATAAAAATACTGCCTATGTCATCTGACTACTTTGATGCACTGCATTAAAATTCTTATGTCTAAGCACATATCATGGAGTCAGCTGTATTTCTCTTCTATTAATAGTTTGAAATAAGGTCACTGTTCTTTTGAGGGTGGGCTAAGCCTGTACAACTATTTTAAATAAATTACTTACATAAATTATTTTTTTCCCATGCTCACCTACAATGACACCATTCCTTATCTATAACCAGTAATTTTCCTGTTTTCTATGGCATATGTACTCTATGCTGGCAGGTTTTTTTTAGATTTGTTTACACTGACCCCTGCTGCAAAAGATTAAGACTGACATTTCTCTAAACCTTTAAAAAGGCATTTGCCCAATTATTTCAGAGTTCAGTTCAAAAGAGCCAGCCACTTGTAAATTCAAGTTAAGTATGTAAAGTTTGAAACTCCTCGTTTGGATAATTTTCAATAAAATTCGTCTAATCATACAAGGATTTTTTCTTTTTCCATGTGTAGGATTTCCTTTCTAATGCAATGGAATACAGTTACGAAATGAAATAGGTATTCATATCCCAGATGCAATGCTTGTTCTTTGTGTTATTGTCCTTTGATAAGGGATAGAGTTGACACCAATAAATCATTATCTGAAATGCTGCATGTCAGTGTTTTTAGAGTTCCACTGAGGAAAGCACATGCTTATGTTTATTCAGGATAGCAAAATAGTGAAAAAGCAGATTAAAGCACAGGACTAAGTTTAAACACAGAGGGGTAATCTGGTTTCAGAAGGTCTTAAGTGTCAGCCTATTCCAGTATTGCCCTGAATAGAATGCTTTCTTGAGCTTGGGTTTAAAACTTCTTCATCACAAGGTATGAATATATGCTCTTTTACAGGCAAAAGATCTACCCATGATCTGTGCTGTGTAGGCACAGGTAGTGCAGCACTTAACCTGAACAAATAGACCGTGTTAGTGGAGAGTGCATGAGCTGCAGCTATACGCTCTTGTGGCTTCCAAGCACTCTGCAGCCTGGGCAAAAAAGCTTATACTTACTGGCAAAAGGCACTCCTGTAAAGTCTTTTGTACGGATGTTAGTATAAATGTTATAATACAGATATATATGCCTGGCACATTTTTTAAAGCTGCATTTTAAAAGTATTCTTTAGGCTGCAAATCCAAGCTAACAGCCATGCTTAGAGCTCTTTGTGTAATCTTTATACTGTCTTTCATGCAAATACTGACTGTTGAAGGGAGGCATCCCACAAAAAATTCCGAGACTATCATAGTGAAATAACCACAAGGAAGCAAAATTAAAATCTGATGGGACTTGAATAGTCCCTTTCATCCCCATTGAGTTCTTCATGTTCTGTTCTCATACTGCTGAGTGCAATTTTGTAACTGACAGAAGGTACAAGCTAACTTGAGTGCAGTTGTCATATATCCCATATTACCAGTGGGGATTGAATCCTGTATCTTTTCCACAGCAGCCACGGTTTGATATAAAACCAGTGAAATTTGTCATTTTAGTGTAGGGCGGATTATGAGTTTTACAGCAGTCTGTGGGAAGAAAATCAGCATAGCTGCATTTCTTTCTCTCTTTCTGGAAGATGGAAAATTGATGTCACCTGAAAGGTCGAGGAGGAAGGTAAGACAGTGGGGCAGTGTGCTAGGTTTTCCTCTCTTTTCCTGGAGAACTGGAGAAAATCCAGTTCTTTGCAGTTCCCCAAAATTTGCCAGTGGGGCAGATCTTGGATTACTTATGGTATGGGAGCACAACCTGGTTCTTGGCAGGAATGTGCTGAAGGTCGTATGGTTTATACTCAGGTTTTGTAAATAATGTAATCCGTACTCCTCAGTGCTTTGGCAGTAAGTAAGCTGCTTCTGCAGTCATTGCTGCTGCCTTGGGCTGAGCTGGACCATGAGATGTTCATGTGTTTTGTTACCATCTTGGCAGACTGACAAATTTCCTTAGGAGTGCAGCTGGGAGAATTGGTGATTTTTAACAGTACAGTTCCCAACAAAAGCTGACAACATGTAATGCTATAAAGGTATATATGTTAGAGGATGCCAGAAACATAGGAGAACTCTGCTGGTACCCTTAGCTTATCAGACTCCAGAAGGCCCTTGTCCAGTAGTAAGATGACTGCATGAACCTAAGCTAATGAGCCCTGCTGAGATGCAGGGTATGTTAATTTGGGCATAGTGACACATTAACATGACATGCAGAAGCTGGTTTATGTCTGGGCAGCTCAGGTCATGAGCAGAGCTTTCTTGTGTCTCTCTGCTTCTGTCTGCATGGCCCAGCAGAAGGTAAAAAGCAGTAATTTCTCAATTATTTATCAAAGGCCCTTTGGAAACACTGCAGGCATAAGGGCACCTGCCAGAAAAACCAAAAAAACCCCCAAACAAACAAACAAAAAAACACCAAAAAACTCCAGCCCTGCTTCAAAACCTCCTCAATTTCTCTTTGTCTACAAGGCCTAGAAGAACATGGCCAGTGTTGATTCTACTGTCCGTCTTGCCAATATACTCTCAAAGTGCTTCTGTAATCCCCATCTGTTCTTGTTTTCTTCTGTTTCTTCCCACCTTATATATATATTGAAGGGTCTCTGAGAGAGACCATCTCACTGCCTGTGTTTGTACAAAAATAGTGTCATGGCATCTTCATCTTTGCCTCTGACTCCTAAGCACTTGTATGCCCAGCAGTGATGTAGGTGACCTCTGTTAACTTATTGATTTGGAACTGGTAGAAAGTCAATCAGTAGAAGCAGAAATCTGTCAGGAACTGCACAGTATTCATATTTTCTACTTGACAGCTGGACAAAGCACCAATATTTTTATTTTGTGTAGTAATGAGTGCTTGCAAATGGAAGCTCTGTGTCACTGTTACTTTTTCCTCTACTGCAAGCTTATGGTCTTGGTCAGCTAGTTAGCCCCTGCCCGCAGCCTGTGTCCTGTCTATCCAGAATACTAATGTATCCTCCACCATTTCAGACTTTGAATGCTCCCCAGTCTTCACAGTATTAATTGTGATACCTAATCAAAATGAGGTTCCACTTTGAAGAAGACACTTCAACCAACTTTCTTGGTCCAACCCCTACTGAATCTACTGGTCAGTCCTGTGTAATTGTTCTGTACATATTTACAGTAGTTCTTTTTTGTTCATAGATGACACAGGGTGCATGGTCCTTATGAGGTAAAGTCAGTATTCACATACAGAATGAAACAACTATAGTCAGAGTGTATTTTAAGAGTTTCTGTATTGCTCCATAAAGCACTGATTTTTTATCCTCAAAACTACAATAGTTTTTGGGAAGTCACATTTGGGGGTATCAGAACTGAAGTACTTCACTGAACTAGCAAAACCTATTATTTCCGTACTGTTATCCATATGAAAACATTTATCCTCTTTATTTTACCCCATATATATGTGTATAAATATATATATTTATCTATCAGTTCTCTGCCTGTGGGACTAGGATGCCTCAGGGGCAAATCAGTCTCCAGTTTCCTCTGCTGACTCTGCAGAAGCACCTGGGTCAGGACCTTCACCAGCCACAAGGACATGTGTCTTGTAGCAGAGGAACCAAAGCTATCACTTCCAAAAACAGGAGATAAAGTTGCCAAGTAGAGGGGCCTCAAAATATGTCCGTTATTCCTGTCTGTTCGAATAGCAGCCTAAGTGCTTACAAATTGATCAGATGCTTTCAGCAAGCAAAGAAAAGGGCTTTGGTCTCAGGAACATTAATCTGAATCTCAGTTTCCTTCTCAGCTGCAGATGTCCTGTGTGACCTTTGGTGAGTGACTCTGTGCCTCGGTTCATCACTGATAAAATGGGCTACAAATAATATTTCCTAACTTGCTGTGTGAGGATAAATAATGATTATGATACGCTTGGGTATTAGCACATAGAGGGTCTGCACAAGAATGTTCGATTTTAGTAACTAGATTTTACAGGAAAATTCCTACCAAAAAAATGTTGACCAGCCCCTGTTGGTGCACATACAGTAAGAGTATCTGATGTTTGCCATGTTACCTGCTTGTCTGTTACTTACTGACACAACAGCTCATGCAACTTAAACTGTTCTAACCAAGCAATCTGTGGATAACTTTGAAACTAAAAAGTTTGTGTATAGTCAAAGTGTAGGCCATAATACTAGATATCATGGTACAAATCATTTAGGTAACTTCTTTATTTCTTTGTCATCACTTCATCTCTTTTCCCATCTTCAAAAGCAAGCTGGTGCTTTAAAATTCAAAATTATTAGTTTATGTGAGTTATTATGAATGAGGCAAGTTCACTTAACTGTAAAGATGAGAGTAAGAGTCACATAAGACCTTTATCACCTGCCTGAAATTCCACTGTCTTTGGCAAAGCTGTGGTTGGAGGTAGATAAGCTTGATCCTAGGTGAGAGGTGAGGAAGATGGAGCTCGTCGCTGCAGGGAAAAATGTATTTTTCTTCAAATTCAGCCCTTCTGGAACTGATGGCTGCCACCAATATCAGGGCCTTCCCAGAGTGAATTTAGAGCTTACTTTCTGGTTGTGCTTGTAAAGTGTGTCAGCATTTTTACTAGCATGGCAGCCTGCAGTTTTGTTAAAATGGCTTTGAAAATGTCTGTGTTGGTAGTCCTGGTGACCATTTTTTGAATCTTTAAAGTCAGTCTTGCAGACTCAGTCACAGTATCTGTTCAGTTCAAAGTGTGCACAGTGTTTTGTAACCAGGTCAATATTTTGACATAACATAGCAATTGTCTTTGCTAGATTTAAAGCAATGTTTTTAGGTTCAAGAAACAATGACCCAGCAGCTTCATCTTTGGTAGTACTAGCAGGCCTAGAAAATAGCTAATCTGATTGCTTGTATTTGTCTTGGTTATCCTGTAGCATTTCAGGTCATTCATTCTCTGACAAGAAGTTCCAAAAATTCCGGTGAATAGAGACATAAAACTTGGTTGCTATTTCTGCCAAGGAACTATTACAGTAACTAACTATATATAGCCAGCAGTAATTGCTTCTGTAAATAAAATACCAGTGAACACGTTACAAGATTAAAGAGAAACTTGGAGCTTCCGTCACAGCTATTTGCTGACTCCCACCCATATGCATGCAATGACTTTGCAGTCATAGCTCTGCAATGCCATGAGACTTAATTTAGGATAAGCGTGGCATATTATACTTTCTTACATTCCTAAATGAAATGTTCTTCCATTAGCTGCTTAGTTCTGTGTTTAGCTGGCCATTTCACCTCTCATCGGTGAAGAAAAGTGCAGTCATTTCAACAAGTATATTGCAATAAAATTATTTGTTATTCGTACTTTATAATTAGGATTTGTAAATGCATAATAAAGTAGTTATCATGGGTGTTTAGATGTATTTCTTAGAGAATATTATTTTGAAATTCTCACCCTTGAAAAACAAACTCTTTGAAACTCTCACCCTTGAAAAACAAACAAAAAAAATGGTGTTTTTAAAATGGCAGTTATAGGTAATAAAAGTGAGATAAATTGCTAGAAGATCAGAAGTAATGTATCTTAGTAAGTGTGTGATCAATCTTTGAGATGGAAGGTGAAATTAAATAGGCTGAATACTGTGATGCTATAGGAAGAGGCACTGCTTACATGTCTTTGAGGGTAGATTTACAATAATCTCTAACTTTCAATGAAGGAGAAGAGTTATTGCCCATAAACTGTGGAACTTTTGCTTATTGCTGCTGGTAAAACTAGAAAGGATGCTCATCCTTTATATCTCTTATTGGTAGGGATTTAACAAGTTTGCATGTGAGAGGTATGGAGGTCACGTACATAAGGATTTGAAAGTCCCTTATTATTTCTTCTCTCTTTGTCATTATTTAGACAAAGCTGGTACATATGCAGTGGGCCGGTTGGAAAAAATACAAGTTATTCCTATGAAATACCTTTTGCTGTTTTGGTCCTTGTTTCTTCTCTGAATATTATGACACCTGGCAGCTGCTGTGATAAAGCAGAATGGTACCAAGCTGTAGGTAGAAGAAAAGCAGCTGGTATCTGTGTGCATTGGTAGGTGTCTCAGCAACGGAGAGCTTTGCATCTTGAAGCCCAGTGGGCAGATGGGCACGTGTCTCCAGGGAACTTCTAGGCACAAGGGCAGCATAGGAAAGGCACTTCTGTACTCAAGTTAAAACATAAGAAAGGAATTTTGGTTGCTTCTAAGAAATGATCAGAGAAGGGTGTTGACATCTTCTTAGGAAGGAGCCACTGCAGGCTGTGGGAATGGGCAGGAATGTGTAGGAATCTGAAAGTGAAAATTAACAGCATGAATTTATGTGAATAAATGAGAGCAACCAGTATGGGTTTTTAGGCAAAAACCTACACAAATCCTTACAGCATTCTAAATGAACATGAGTGGTGCAGAATACATCTGTCATAACAGAAAAAGCAGGCTGATGTTCCATTGTATCATGGACAGGCTGTGATTGAAGATTTCACTGCCAAAAACATCAGCAAGACAAACTCTGAAGATAATTCAGAATAGCAGATGACACCTATGTTATTAGAACTGACAGCAGTGTGACAAGAAAGCAGATTAAAAACAAATCACTAGGGGGAAATCAAATCATATTAACTTGTTTGTTTTGTCTCTTTGTATTTGAATACATTTGCAGCAATTCAACATCAGCTCACACCAAAATGCAGATATTTGTGTTCTCAACCTGTTGTCAAAAAAAATTATGTCATGTAACAACTCATACTTTGGCAGTGTTTCTTCCATAACAACAGTCATTTATGCTGTTGATGGTCAATAACTCAGTGTTACAACAATATCCCAGCTGTAATTACACTCAGTACTAAGGAGTACTCCCATGACTTCCCTTTGACTTTTCCCTGTGGAAAAGTCTGGCTCTACTGCTCTGTATCGTTCCTTTCTTCTTCCCTTTCCTCTCCTAGAGACACAGTAAGATAACACACAACTGCTCCAGTGAACAACAAAGCAAAACAGGGGTGTCAGGTGCCCAAGTGTCCTGTCTCTGTAGCTCTGGAGAACTGGAAGATGAGCATATCCTTATATTGGCCTGGGCTGCATGACCACGTGTCAGCCTCTGCTGCATGCAAGCAGGCTTCATCTAACAAGCCCATTGAATGAGCTGAAGAGTCGGCATCTCATAATCAGACAGAAAGAGCCTGAGGTCCCTAAAATTTCGTAGCCTATGTCTTGAAGATTTGATAGGTTCATGGTATATTTTTGGATTGGTACAATGAATATCCAAACGTTGTCATCCACTGGAAGGACTAGGAATAACTGTAGACTGGGCTCTAGCTCTGATCTTTTACATGTAGAAACATTATTTTAGTACCACTTGTCATCTCTCCAAGGAAAGCTATACGGTCACGCTACTGTTTTATTACAAACTGCATAAATTGATGCTTACCGCAATGTAGGCTGTTACCAGAAAGTTTGGTGTCAGGGAAACTGTACCTAGCAAAAATTGCTCTCATATGTATGATTACCAGTTTGACATAGAAAATCTGTCACAGGAGTCTAAAGTACTCATGTAAATGCATGTAAGCTTTCACTCACAGATCAGCCACAAACGCTTCTGAGGTGGTACTCCCTATTTATTTGACAGGAGTGCTGTGTGCAGATTTTGGCCTATGTGGTAAAGATTTTCCATAAATGACCAGAATTATCAATCTCCTGTGTGCACTTAGGTCTCTTCTGTGCAACAAACACTTCTCTAGAAAGTATCTTTATGAACAAGTTAACTGGAAGGTTCAAAGAGGAGCACAGTGATGCAAGTTCCAGTGCTTGGCCCATTAAAGGAGGTACTGAGTGAGCTTTCTGCAGATTTTGGAAACTAAACAGAACTAAATTCATGTTGGTCTTCCCTCCTAAGAGAACTTTCAGAAGCTGTCTTGTAAAGAAGAAGGATATGGGCAGGTATGTTGAACAACTGCTTGAAGGACAAATCTAGAAAACATTCCTATCCAAGATAATTCCCAGGAAAAGGTTTAACACTAATCATGTGGTGTAAATCAACCCTGTATTTACCACCTCTAAAGGACAGAACATTTGTGCCTTTCCATTGCAGTAATTGCACCTTTTCAGTGTTGCTTCACAACATAGCTTTATATCTTCAGCTATGATTTGACTGTAGATTGTCTCCTGAGGTAAATAAGCCCTCACCTGTTAAGCTAGAAAAAAAATCCCTCTAAAGTGTATTCCAGATAGTTTACAATAAATGGACTATCATCCAGTTCACTAATAAGAAAGATACGAGAACCATCCACCTTTTATGTTCCACTTACTGATGCTCTGTTCTTACAGAAAAAAGCAAGCAGCAAATATCACAACTTGCCAACTTCAGGTACCTTTTTGAACACTGTCTCTTCTCAGAAGATTTCTATTCCCAAAGTAAGGAGTATTACGTTTCATGTAAAGACTTTAACTGTTCCATTAATGACCTAATGGATGAAGTAGGAATCAGTATCTTTTACTCAAACAATCCTGGTCTTGAAATATTGGAACTCGCTCTCACTTCTGCTTGCCTGTTTTCATGATAAATATTCATTTATCCAGTAATTCGGGATCCAATTGTTGGATACATTTCTGAATCAGCAAAAGACATCTGAACTCTTGCCAAAAATCAAACAAAGACGTTGTTAAAATTAGGTATTTAGATCCACCTCAGTACAGTGCCATAACTTTAAAAGGTGCTAAGTACAATGAGAGCTTTGACTCCTGATCTTGCTGGAGTTGCACTCCGCTGGACTCTCTCTAGTGGTTCTTCATCTCTCTTGAACTCAGGAGCCCAGAACTGGATGCAGTAATTCATACTACAAAGTTCAGCAGTTGAACTACATAGTTCAGCAGCTCACTAGGTCCTTCTAGTTGGCTCTTCTTGTACACTGTATACTTCTGTATGTTGATGGAAATCTGATTCCATTTCCTGGAGGATAAGACTAGAGTTTCTTTTGGGTAAGTCCACCTCAAGTAAGGAACAGTTTCCAGTAACAGTAATACTGTGATACTCTACATAAACAGATAGAGCAAAAGCTAAGAGAAATACAGCTAAATGGCAACAGATCCTGGAATGCATTGAGTGTCCAGCCTCAGCAGGCTGTGACAGTTGTGACAATCTGAGGACCACCTTTCCTGTGATGAAGGGAATTGTGTTTAGCACTATATTACTCATTCCTTCAGTCATTCACCAGCATATGTATTGTTTGGGATTAGTTTGTTTGTTTGTTTGTTTTGGGGTTTTGTTTTTTTTGGTTTTTTTTTTTTTCTATGTGCTGCTCAAGACAGCACCAGCCTGGAAAGGCAAGACTGAAGTTCATGTTTCTGGTCCTGATGCAGAGAGTGAGCTGTACCTTTAACACTTCTGACTCATCCAGTACATGTAAAGAAGCTGGTCTAGGACAGGGTATTCTCTCTTGCAGCCTGATCCATTCCAGAATTCTTTCCTCGTCACTGTCCCAAAGTTACTCTCAGCAAGGACAATATAATAATTGAGTTTGAATATCAACAGTTCTCCTATAATAGTCCTCAGCAATGCCATTTACCTGCAAGTTTCCCTGCCCTAGCAACCTGCTGCAAATTCTCTACATGAGGGATGATAAACAAAAAAACAGATCAGGTATGGATTTTACCCTCCACAAGTTTCTCCAGCAACTTTGTCTAGGATAGCAAGAACCCTGCAGATTGCAAACCCACAGTGAATGCTGGCAAGCAAGAAAAGCTACATATGTGAGGGCTGAGAGTAAACATCTATTAGACCTAGTGGATGCCTATTTATATATTAGGAACACATTCCCAGTAAAGAAATACCACTTTATTTTTTTTTTCCGAGGGGTGTACAGTGCTAGAGCTTGTTATATGAGCATAATAAAATCACCATCCACAGACAAAAAAATAATTTAAAAAAGCCACAATGGTGAGAGTCCCTGGAACAGACGTGCTTGTCTGGAATCACACTGCTCTACAGCCCTGCCTAACTGAGCCAGAAGTCTCTGGGCTAGATGTGACCTAAGCATATGTTCTGCAACCAGAGGTGTGTTTTTGTAGCATATACAGCTGGCTAGCTCAGATAAGAACTGCTAGAAAGGTCTGATATTATGGGTTTTGGTCCTGGCTAGCAAACCAGGTTTGAAATCAGGCTGGCTGGCAGACACTACACCAAAATTACTGTGTCACTAGGTCTGCCAGAACTGGGTACCCTAAATCTGTAAATCTACAGTCCCACAGCTGTTGCAATGCTGATGTATTCTGAGAGATTTATTCCCAATGAAAGCTAACAAATTGAGATAGTGCTCAGTGTGTTCTTTTAAAAGGGGCTGGGAAGAATAGCAAAGTGTAATGAAACTAGAGAGTGTTGGAGAGCTAATTAATCACACATTGACAAGATCACATTTGCTGAGATTTTTCACAGAGAACATTAGAGAGTGCCTTAAGTAACTGCCTCAGGTATACTCTTTGTGAGTGAAGAATAAATTAGTAAGAAATCAGCTGAACACAAGGGAAACCTTGAAACAGAGTTGGAGGTTGGGCCAAGATCAACAAGACTGTCCTTTTTCTTCATCTTTAGAAAATATGAACTAGCTATTGCTACACCCTAAAGATCAATTGCAGCATGACAGGAGTGAAAATGCTCTTGAGGATGCTTTTTACATAAGCGTGCATCCAAAATTAGATATCTAAATAATAACTTGTCTTTCAAAGCTCGTCAGTATTCGCCAGCAATTTTTGATTTCTTGCCAGAAAGGAACTGAGCCCACTAACACTCAACTATTGCACTTGTATAAGCATTTCCATTAAGGTCAAAAGAATTCATGGATATACTCATTGTAGTGAACATCTTCACATGCACGATGCTTGGAATATGTTCATGTCCCAGTATTTATTCAGAGTCAAAGTTCCTCAAATTTCACTAGGCTTATAACTTGGCTTCTGGCTTTTATTTAATGTTTGACAGAAAGATGTCTTTGAAAATCTCTTCTTGCATGAAAGCCTGATTTTATTCTTTGTGCGTCTATTTAGTACTCTCTTTTTAAAATCAGAAGAAACAAAAATCTCCTCTCGTTCTTTCATACTTTGTACTTGGAAAATCCAGGAAATATGATGACATTTCTCAAAGCAGTTCTGCATTAGAAAATGATATAAGCATTAGTTTAGGAAAGGCTCAGCTGAATATGTACCCCAGCCCCAAACCCAATAAATAATTTTAAAAAACCTCTTGAAAATCCCGTTAAACAATCAGCCTTCGGCAAGCACACCTAACAAGCAGTTAGGTGAGTCTGCAATAATTGAATAAAGCACATTGTGAATCCTTGAAGGACTTTACACACTCCCTCCACCAGATAGTGCTGTTTCTCCACAGAGCTGTGGAGGGTTCACAGGCCAGGGAAAGGTCAGGGGCTGACTCCAGGTAAGGAGCTGGCTACAGGCTGCAGCTTCCTCTGCCCTCCCTGCCAGGGCCAGGGCCACCGCCACAGCCGCTCGGCGTCAACCAGGCAGGGCAGGAGCAGCCTGAGAGGGATCTGTGAGGGTAAACCCGTGTGTTGGAAGGCTGTTCTCTGCAGGCATGCTGGCATTGCCATTATCACCCTCTGTCACCTGCTTGATGTGTTTTTTTTCTTTAGGTAAGGATACCGATAGAAGCCGGTGCAAATAGTCTGTGACTTTATGATCTCTTGAGGGTCTTTTTCTCACAGCTTTAAAGGACATCCCAACGATGCAGTTGCCTGCCGAGTAATCAGTCAGACAGGCAACACTAACGAAAAATCAAAACAATGTAATCAAAACACTCCCGTAGGTGAGCAGCGTATGCTGGGAGCAGTCCTAAAACAAAGGTACCTATGGTTTCATCTCAGGAAGCTGAGCAGAGGGTCTTCTACAGCAAAAGTTGCTTGTGGGAAGTAGAGAGATCTCCTTAACCAGTCCTGGAGCTGCATACTCTGTAGGCCCTCTTGCACTGAAAAAACAAATGAACAAACAAGCAAGGAAAACAAACAAACAAAAAGAACAGAGCTGGGAAGAATACCTGAAGCATAATAACTACATAATAAACCTATATGGTTTAGTACTCTGCTGTAGCCTTTGTAACAGTGCACAGAAATGCATCTAGAGTGCTTCTTACTGCCTTTCTGCAGGAAAAATATTGCATGTTCAGTACCATCCTCTCCTGACTTTGCTGTGAAAAATAGAAGGAATAGTGTTTGCTCTTCAACTCTTAAAAAACCAAATCCTGCTGAAGCCACAGCAAGAGAACAGAAAAAAACCCTAAAACCAAAACAAAGATATATTTTAAAACCTTTCAAGTGAAAAATCACACTTAGAGCTGGAATGTTCTTTCCTCTCTGTTACTTAGAATTTTTGAGGCCACTGAGCCAATTTTTCCAATGAATTTTGCAGGAAGCATTGTAACATTGCTCAGTGTACCTGAGTTACTGGATTTTAAGAATATTATTCTGGAGCTTTTTGTTAAGATAATAAGAGCTTAGTGTTAAAAGCTCAGTCTTGACATAAACATGCTTTCCCAAAGTATAATAACAACAAACCCCACAAATAAAACTAGTACAAATTGTACAATTGTATTTTCCAAAGCAGTATAAGGCTTGAGCTGTCTGATGCTAACTGGGGTTGTAAATTCATGCAGTCAGTCTCAGAAAAAAAATGATTTGTGAAAACAAACCTTAGCTTGCTTCAGCACATGGAAAAGTGCACAAATGACTCAAATTAGGTATCAGGGCCTATAGTTGTATGCAGTAGATTGTATATGTAATTAGCCAAATATGAGGTTTATTTATATTATGTTGTATGCCATTTTAATATTGCCTGTACTTATTCAGCCTTTCGTAATATTCATGTGTGATCTCACAGGGATGCTAGGTCATTAAACTCACCATGGAGACTGTTTACTTAACTCTTACCTCGGGCATTCAGAATACACATAGTTGCAGGCTGCTTAAAAATAAACAGAAAAAATGAAACAGTGTATCAGTTCAGGCTTCATGTTTTCCAATATGTGAGGAAACGCAGCATACTATTTACATTACTGTTATTGAGAAACAACACAAACACACCCAGAGGAAAGATTTAATTAGAGTTGTTTCTGACACTTTAAATGTAAGACTAGATAGCTTAATATATATGACTGTATGTGCTAGGATGTGACTGGGGGGTGGAAGGAGTAGGTGATTCAAGTATTTCTGGCGGGGCCTGCAGGTACAGTCCTTTGCAGAAACAACATGATAGATGTATCACGGATGCTGTAAGCCTGGGAAAGGATGAATTGCAAAGGAAGACATTTCCCATAATGGGCTCTGTATCACAGCTTTGTATCAAACGATTCTGCTTGGGGATTGTCAAGATGATCATCAAAAACATGGAGATTTTACTGTACTGCTTTGCCTAGTCGATTAAATGGCAACAGGAACCAAAGTCTTTCTTCCATTAACATGGGTGCTCTCATGACCCTTAGGCTTCATTAGTACCATAACTTCTATCAGGAAACTATTCTGGAAGCAGAGATACTGAAGCTATTTCATCAGCTCCAAGTATAACACCCGCCTCCTGAGCCATTACCTGTAGAAATCCATAATTACCTATTCTTTGCTCTCCAGTCAGGAATATCAGGTCCAGATAAAGGACTGGGTGCTCATCTTTTATCTCCTTACCTGACTGGATCCAGGCAATCGAGTTTCCTCTTTTTCATTCCCTGCCTTAGCACCCTAGATGCCTTCCTGGATGTGAGTGCTGGCATCACTTTCTCTGGTGATACTATAGTAATTTCAGAAGGGCAAAGTCCATCCCTTTTCCAATGGCTTTCTCAGAAAATACTGGCAAAATCAGGAACTCAAAATAGGTAAGGCATTACTACTTTTAACTGAAGGAAACCATCTAGATCCTGAGCACATCTGTTCTGAGGAGGAGAAAGCCAGGCTGAACATAGTTTACTTAATATAGTATTTGGTACCACAGTGATGAAAATTACTTAAGTCTTCCATGATGTGTAGGTAACGTTCAATCACATACTGAGTACACCCTTCTACCCTTTCAGATTTATTTTTTTTTTTTTCCCTTTTCAATATCCTTAAAAAAGCAACAGTGGCGACCGACGCCTGCGGTGTCCCCCCCTCTTCGCCGGCTCAGAGCCAGAGCCAGGGGGGGAGGTTGAGGTGTGGAGGGCACGGGCCGGCTCTACCGGGCCAGGTGATCCGCAATTAACAACGGGGCTGGCAGAGCCCCATCGCCGAGCGTAGACAGGCTCTGTCTGCCTCTCCGGGACCAGCCGGGCCGGACCGCCACCCCAGGCAGCCTCTCCCGGTCGGGGGAAGCGGCCTNCCGCTGCCGTCGCCCCCCCATGCGCGGGGGTCGCTGCGCTGGGTCCTTGGCCTTGGCGGCGGCGGAGGAGGCGGAGGCGGCACAGGACGAGCGGCTGCGGGCTGCGGCGCGGATGGAAGGTCCCCGGGTGGATGTTTGCTGAGCGGAGGCTGTGCAGTAGGCAGGGCTGGTGGGTCGGCCGGTGTTTCTGATCTGTGTGTGTGTGTATGTGTGTGTGTGTATTGTTGTGCGGCTCACGGGCAGGACTGGCGTGTGCAGGAGCCTGGGATCGCGGCTCTGCCTCCTCTGCAAAGACTGATCCAGGATTATGGTCTAGGTGAAGAGAGAAGGCTCTTTCTCTCCCCAAGGATTGATTATGTTCGGGTTTTGATTGCATTCGGGGGTTTCTGCAGCCGCCGACGCCTCCCCATCCCCGGCGGCCCCCCTCCCTTGTTTTCCGTTAGAAATACGGGCAAGAAAATAAATGTATTCACTGGGTGTCGCAAGAGCAAAGGCTAAATAATCAAAGGTAACAGCAGCAGTAAGGCGAGGAGACCCGCACTGTGTCCTGCTCCCCCGCTCCCAGACCTGCCCTCCTATTTATTGGCGAGACCTTTCTCTCTCCTGCTCGGTGCGAGTGCGTTGTGCGAGTGCTCAACCCCAGGAAAAGTGCAGCCATCCAGCCATGGTGGTTTTCAATGGCTTGCTGAAAATCAAGATCTGCGAGGCGGTCAATCTGAAACCCACGGCGTGGTCTTTGAGGCATGCGGTGGGTCCCAGACCACAGACCTTTTTGCTGGACCCTTACATAGCCCTCAATGTGGACGACTCCAGGATCGGGCAGACCTCAACTAAGCAGAAGACCAACAGTCCTGCTTGGAATGATGAATTTGTCACCGACGTTTGTAATGGCAGGAAGATAGAGATGGCTGTTTTCCATGATGCCCCCATTGGGTACGACGATTTTGTAGCTAACTGCACTATACAGTTTGAGGACTTGCTGCAGAACGGGAGCCGCCACTTCGAGGACTGGGTAAGTGTTCATACTATAGGTACATACATGTACACACGATTTGCAGTGGCACGGCTCTGGCTGCAACATCTGTCTTGCAGAGCTAGGTTGCCAAGGGCATGTAATGATTCTGAAGGCTTTTTGTTATTTCCATGCTTTGTTATACTGAGATAGTGGTGGTTACTGTGTATCTAAAGCATGCGTTCTACGGGCATGAGACCAACGAAGTATATGCTGAATGTAAGTAAGAGATGTATAATTACAACTTCAGTTTCCGAAATTATGTTACACAAATACAAGTCCAGTTATCTTACTGTGTTTGAAAACCCCCAACCGAATGCATCCGTACAGAACATTACTGCAAAACACAGACCCAGTACTTTGACTGAGTTCATTACTTCAGTGCAAATGCTCTTTGTTAGCCTGTCAATGATGAGCCTCAAAAATCCAGACCTGACCTCTGACAGGAGGTAGTTCGGGTCTTTGTATCACTTGAAAGCGCAGCTGCATCAGCACCGATGCTCCTCCTTCCTTCCTCCAGATGATCTACACCTTTTGCATAGAGCTAATGCAATGCTTCTTCAAATGCCTGAAACTGATAAGAGGTCCTGGTCGATTTTGGCCCCAACCAGACAAATTCCGTTTCCTGTATACACAATGTGTCTTAGCAGCTTCTATGGAGTCTTAAAGACCCAGAGGCTAACATGCCTTAGTGGGAATATAAAAGAGCTGGAAAATCCTTGGTCTGACATCCTCAGGTGCTGTGATTTATGATGAGAAAAAAACAACCAACCAACCAACCAACCAAACACAGGACAATGCACAATTCATGTTTCTGTGGTTAAACAGTTAAATGATGCATCCGTTAAATAAGATGTATAATGAAACAATAGTAGCTGTCTTCTAATTTTAAATGATGCTTGAGCAGCCATCTGAAATATTTATGCTCATCTTCTTGTGTATGTATTTGTTATGGCCAAGGATACTAGTCTATTTAATAGCTTTGAGTTTTATGTATTTTTGGGACTTCTTAATTCAGTGTTATAAAGAGATGTCAGAATGATGGAAAAGTGTGAAAGAGGTAGGTTCTATGTTTATTAGGAGCTGAGTAACTTCACTGTTAAAACTTTCATGTTTTCAACTTTAAAATATTTTTCAATACTGCTACATGTATTACATTGTTGTAATTAGGATCTAGATTATTCTGATGCTTTGTAAAAGCTGCAGATTAGTAACCTTGAATACTAAAACTGATATAAAAGCAGAAGAAAAACAGCCAAATCGGGAAAAGACAAATGCAGCAGTATTGCAGATGTCTTTTTACCTGGATTGAATGATAATCATGTTGTGGCTCTCCTAAAATCAAGGAGGGTTTCATCTTTGAGACCAATGAGACGAGGATGTCATTGCAGATTTTTAGTGAAAGAATAATAATTTCATATGTTCTTTTTGTGTATGGTACATGCTGTGAGTTTGTTGCCAAATCTAGAAGGACCCTGCAGGTTCCCCATGTCAAGTTGGAATTTTGGTAGGGCTGGTGTGCTGGAGTATGCCCTGGCTCTGAGTTTTGAGGTGTATGCAAACATCCAAACACGTTCCCTGGATAAATAGCGGAATTTAAAAGATTGAGGCCCATTGTAGAAATGATCTGGGAGGAACTACATAACTGAGTCAGATAAATGCTGTATTTTATTGCACCAGGATTCATTGCTGTCCAGCATTCACTTGGATGGGAGGAGATGAGGGAGTGACTATGCTTGTTGTTGATGTGACAGAATTGAGGACATGGCAGTGGGTCATAACTGGTCAGCTCAATATAATGCGTCTTTTGAAGCATCACTTACCTTGTTTTCATGCTTGAAACCCTCATAGTTCAGACTATGTTTGTGCAGTGCATATAACACACGCTGTCCACCATCCCCATCCTCCATGTATCACAGTTAGAATTCTGGGGGAGGTGGCTGTTCATAAGATTGTGCTTTATCCTTTCCAAAATCTTCCCATTTAGTAAAAGCATCTTTGTAATTTTAGTACTGTGTTCATTGGATTGTTAATAGATAGTGACCTTCAGAGAACTGGCTCTTAGAAAATCACATTGTGTTTTTGTCTGATTTCACTGAATTAAAATAAGGCCTGTGGCCTTGGTATCTCTGTAAAGCCTATAGTGAAGGAAATAGATTTACTGGTATCTTCATCAGTGCCTGGTGTCTGTATTAAAACCTGAGAGGTCATCTATGAAAAGCATGGTTTCACAGTATAAGGGAAATGCATATGGCCTAAACCCGTGTTAGACTAAGATCAGCTGGTATGATTCAGTCAATTTCTTGTAAGAGCACTAATACTATCCTTTCACCCTTGGCATTAAAGGCAGATGTTTTTGTAGTAACAAAACAACTTGGTAACAAGCAAATTAAAAGCAGCGATCACAGGGACCCATTCCTCCTTACTGCCTGAAATATCAAATAAATGCAACCTAAGATATGCTCTTGGAAACCGTTAAGGGTTTTCATGCCATTCCGAGGGTCTTCCTTTAAGCGGTCCTGAAAGTTTGAACCAGGTACCACACATTTGTTGAGTGTATTTGGGGTAATTGCACTGCTGCCCCTCTTTACCTTCAGAATGATACAACAGTTCTTGCAGGACTGGACTGTCACTATTTAACTAGGTCTGAGAAAATGCTTATGTGCTGAGAGCAGGTCTTGTCAATATACTAATAACTGTAATGCTTTCGATCTCATGTAATACTGCATGTGTTTTTGTAAGAAAATTTCACTATTTGTTTTATAATATCTGCACTAGGGTCAATGTTACATTACTTATCCAGTAATTCATTTCTAGGTTCAAAATTTTGCGTATTTGTCTGACTTGTCCTAATACAATAGAAGCTATCATGATTTCAGGCTTTGTACTTGTTTATCATTAGTGTTTCCACTGTAACCATGGCATCAGTATATGGCACAGGCTTAAGAGTTAGGAAAATACTGGGTATTTTTCTCACTGTTAAGCCTGTGCCATATACTGATGCCATGGTTACAGTGGAAACACTAATGATAAACAAGTACAAAGCCTGAAATCATGATAGCTTCTATTGTATTAGGACAAGTCAGACAAATACGCAAAATTTTGATTCTTTTTATCTACAGAGTATTCATCAGTTGCAAAACTGATTTTTAGCCTTCTGATACACATAATCCCTGAATATGTATATTTAAAAAAAAAAAAAAAAAAGGAAAAAAGTTCAGTATAAAATAGTTGTCTGAATTTCTGAAAAAGGTATAGTGGCAATTAAGAAGATGGTTCCTTATCCAGAAGTGAATCTGTACAGACACATCACAGTAAAAGTGTCAGTTTTGCAGTTTTTTTCAGTCATGGACACACCACAGTTTTAAAGAGAGCTTTGGATTTATGACATAACAGGTTTTTCTGTGAGTGCCTAAAATGTTATACACAACAGCAGAGATTATTCCAGAGGATGGAGAACTCACACTTTGAAAAATCTGAAATGCAGAACAATAAACAACCTGGAGCTACGGGCTGAAAAACAAACTAATATCATGAAAACTCTGGCTGGTTTTTGGTTTGGTTGTGGTGGTTTGTTTTTTTTTTTTGTTTGTTTGTTTGTTTGTTTTTTTTTTTTTTTTTTGTTTTTTTTGTTTTTTTTTGAGATAGGTAATAAATGTAGTAACAAAGTATGTCTTTATCTAGCTTCCTTATATGTGGCTTACTTAAACATTGCACTTGAGTTGCTAGTGCAGCAGCTACATTTTAATTAGTAGAATTGAGATCAGGAAGAAAAATTCTGTTGATACTTAGGCTTGGAGTTACACTCTTGTGAATTAACATAATCAATGTTTATGTGTTTGGATGACTGGTAGTATGGGTTCTGAGTTCAAGTCTGCTTCCAGAGCTGATGATAGATTAAATCAGAGCAGTTGAACCTATGCCAAAGTCTCCATCTAAGGGTCTGAGCCATTAGCCCAACATGAAAAAAAATACTGAGTTGTCCTAAGAAATCCTTTTGTGGGCTGTGTAGCAGAACTCACTAAATCAGTCAGGACATCACAGCGTTTAGAAAGAAAGACTTCTATTTCCACTGAAAATATTTTACAGCTATATTTAGGTTAATGAAACAAGTTTAATTTTCTGCTGTTTGTAAAAAGTGTCTAACACTGTCAGGAAAGGAAAAAAACCCAACAGTTTTCAGTGAGCTTTTCTTTGCTGGTCCTGAACATCTTCCATCTTCCAAATACTATTTTTTCCCCTTCTAGTTCTGCTTTTCAAGATCCAAATTTTAAAAATTAGCCATTTAAAAAAAAAGCATCCTTTATGTTTTCATTTTATCAATATGAAGTTAGTCATGCAACTTTGCTACAACTGCATAAAGCAAGTTTATTATTAATTGATACCATATGTCTATAGTAAGTTGACCATGAGTTAAGGAAAACATCATGTGGAAGAGGTACATGGTTTTACATATTCATTTAATTGAAGAGTTACATATTTTTATATCATACTTTCAATGCACTACTGAAGACATTTTCCTGTTGGAAAGACTCAGTCTTTATTTTGCAGCTAAATACCTAGGTTAATGGAGCTCTGAATGTCATGGTGCCCATCTCTTGTAAGAGAAATAACAGTAATGAGTATTTTATACATTGGAAAATCTGAAAGCACTGAAAGGTCAATATTCCTTCCTCTGATTGAGAAATTGAGAAGTAGGTGCCTGCAGTCATCCAGAAAGGCAATAGCAGAGAAGGGATTAGAACTCTTCTGAGTCATTGGCCCAGTGGGCTCTCCATGAATGTGAGAAGCAGAACTGTCTCCTTCCAGTCTACCTAATCTGAAAATCTGAATTATCTGTAAAGATGTCTTAGGTTCTTATAAGAGTCCATCTGCTTTGTTTTCTTTTGTTTTGGTTTGGTTTTATGATTTGGGGTTTTTTTTAATTTTTTTTTTTTTTAACCTTCTTCCATTTCTGTTGCTAAAGTGGGAACTGCTTTTAGTCAGCAGGTGATCTGTTGTATCTGGTGGACAGAGGGTGGAATTGTGGTCGTTTTAGTGCCAGTCTCCCTGCACATTAACTTCTGCTTGTGCCATCCACTGCTGAAGGCTGGCACAAGCAGAGTGTGATTGTAGCATATCTGGATTTTTATTTTCATCTACTTGCTGAACAAATCTGTGCTGAAGCTGCTGAAAGGTCTAGGATTTTGCTTGGGAAAGCTTTAAATCTCATCTAAACTGTGGTTCCTGGGCTGCTGAAAAGCATTGTTATCAGAAGAGTATTTGCTGAAAGGAAAGGGAAGTTGCTGTCCTGTTTGACAGGTTTCTGCGTGGCAAAGCTGTCACTGAGCAAGGTCTGGGGGCTGACAGTGAGAGAGCTGTGGGGTATCAGCAGGGTTTCACAGGCACTCAGCTTAATTGTGAGGGGAGGTTGTTAAGATGGGAGATTTTGGAGAGCACTTTGTACAGGCAGAGGTCTTTCTTGCCTTCTCCCCCAGCCAGTCTCTCTTCTGTGCCTCCTCTTTTCCCTCCCTGCTGGGGATATGGTACAGTCACCATGCAGTTCACCCACTATCTTGTATCAATCCCTTTCTACAGCTGCATAAATCTACTCCTACTCCCTGCTAGAAATGTTCTCTCCTAACAGCCTCTGCTTACCTGCAGTGTTTTCCAGCCTGCTGAGAAGCAGTAGTGGGGGAAAAACTGCCTCTGCAGTTGCTACTGCAGGGAGAAGGAAAGGGCAGACAGAGTAGGGATATGAAGAGATGAGGTATGGAGAGAAACCTGGAGGAGGGTAATGAACAGTTGCTGCAGCCCCACATACTCCAGCTGCCCTTTTGGCTATAGCAGAGAGCTGCACATGTAGAAGACAGAGATGAGCTGGCATGGGCAAATTGACTAGTTGAAGGCCATGTGTTGCTCACTGACTTGTTTTTTTTTGTGTGTGTGTGTGTGGGTTTTTTTGTCTGTTTTGCTCAGCATATAGCTTTTGAAGTCTCACTTAGATGTGAGAAAAAAATTGCTCAGGTCATGAAAAGTGTGTAGCAGAGAATGCATTTCACTTAACACTGAATTAGCACACATGTATGCCAGGATTTGATCCCACAGCTGATCAGAATCCCATCCTACTGTTACCAATACCAGTACTGATACAGACTTCCTCATAGTGCAAGTAATTCCACTAAACTCTGTCAGAAGTATTTGCTAGAACAAAATTAACAGTAAGAGAGTCCACTGCACGGGTGTTAGTTCAAAGCTGGATTTCAAGAAATGTCCAAATGGGGTGAAAATGGTTCCTGCATGTCTTTCTTGTGCCAGTTTTTAGACCGTGTGTATTCCTGTGTGTGTTTCAGCTTAGGCAATTGCATAGACACTGTGGAGAACTTCACGGCTGTGAGTAAACCACTGAGCTCTCTGGGTTTGTTGGGTTCACTGGATTTCATGCAGATACTTGCTTAAATTCTTTCGTCAACTAGGGCCTGTGTTCCAAGGGAAACCCAAGAATAAATAACATTTAACAACATCCTTTGCTTTCATTTTACTCTTACTGATTTATTATTCTTCTGCAAATCTTGCAAATACAAGTCTGTTTTCTGCTTTCCTCAGCTACCAAAACTGTATCTCTGCTCTTCCCATCCAGAATTCTTTAAATACTGCCAAAATGAGGATTTGATTTAAGCTGGAATTGTAGGATTTGGCGTCTAAGTGTGATTAGTTTCCACTCTGTAGCTAACCCTCCATTTAAATGAACTTCTTTTGGGTTTTCCAATTTTGAAGGGAGGATGTGAGTACAACTCATAATATGTTAGAGGTGAGAGCCTTTGTGCTTGGAATTGGCTATTGAATCCTGGCCTGCTTTACCCAATACTGTCTTAATCTCCTTTCCTTCACTACAGTTACTGGTTGTAAGATAAAGACATCTACAGTCCATGGTAAGAGATGTTTCGGAAACAATAGGTTATGCAAGTAACAGGAAACCTGTGGTCAGAGAGGACTGAGAAGAGACTTTCCCTCCAGCCACATGGAAAGGTAGGGCTGGAGCTATCTGGATATGGAATCAGATTAGAAGTCCAAAGACAGCTTGGAAAACTGCCATGTGGGGTGTGTGCATGTGGGACACCAAACAAACCCTATTGTTAAGCTAGACTGAGCAGGGTCTGAAGAACAGGGTCACAAGTCATGCAAATTGTAGCAGTTACAGAGGTTGCTACCATTTGGGGGCAAAGCAGTCATCAAAGAAGGCTGACAAAAAGTTTTAGTGTTGCATTTGTAAGCAACTGCTTTTCTATTTGGCAGCCAGTCACTAGAAGATTAAAAAAGTATATTTGCAATATGAATATGAAAGTGCAACTGTAAAGCTAATAAATAATTCTAGAGATTGGGTAACTTTAATGGAAGTTATGTACTTTGCACTGTATATTAGTAAAGCAAAATGCAAATGAACATTATATAAGAACATCTGCAGAATTACTATCTACTCTGATCATTATTTACAATCATAGAATCCTAGAATTTCAGGTTGGGAAGGACCTCAAGGATCACCTAATCCAACCTTTCTAATGTTACTGTTTATATGAAATGTCTCAGCACCCTGTGGAGCTGAGACTTAAAGCTTTCCAGAGTGGGGGTATGCACCACTTCCTCTGAGAGACCATTCCAATGTCTGATTGTCCTCATAGTGAAAAATTTACCTCCTGTGTTCAAATGGAATCTCCCCAGGAGCAACTTGTGCCCATTACCCATTGTCTTGACTGTGTGGTTCCTTGTAAATATGGAGTCTCCATCTTCTTTGTAGCTGCCCTTTTGGTACTGGAACATTGTAACAAGATCTCCCGTAAGCCTTCACTTCTCATGGCTGAACAGGCCCGGTTATCTCAGACTCTCAATGTATGGCAGGTGCTCCAGTCCTCTGATCATCCTCGTGGCTCTTCTCTGGACCTTCTCCAGCCTGTCTGCATCCTTTCTGTACAGCAGGGACCAAACCTGAATACTCCCAGTGAGGTCTGGCAAGCGCTGAGTAGAGCTTTATCTCTTCTGGTGATGCTCTTGTTGATGCAGCCCAGCATCCTGCTGGCTTTCATTGTTGCTGTAGCACACTGTTTGCCTGTTATCCACCAAGATCCATGGATCTTGTGGAAAGTCCCTTTCCATAAGGCTGCTCTCTAGTCAAGTGAATCCCAATCTGAAGTGCACTCTTGGATTATGTGTTCCTGGGTGCAAGGCTTTGCACTTCTCTACATTGAACTTCTAGCTAGTTTCTGCTAGCCCACTCCTCCAGTCTGTCGAGGTCACTGTGGAGGGAGCCTCTCCCTTCTGGGGTGTCAACCTCTCCACTCATCTTAGTGCCATCAGCAAGCTTCATCAGTGTGCTCTTGATCCCAACATCCAGGTCACATATGAAGATGTTATACAACATTTGGCTCAATATCAGTCACCAGGGAACTCCACTTTGTGACCAGTTGCCAGTTGGAGGAGGAACTGTTTACTATCACCCTCTAGGTCCAGTCTGTCAGTCAGTTCCCCATACACAGTACAGACCACTTCTCAAGGCCATAACAAGTCAGTTTCTCCAGGAGGAAGAGAATTCAGTAGCTTGAATTGCTGGTAAAACTGATTTCTGAGTGTAGTCTCACATGCCTCTAAGAGTTAAAAAATTTTAAATTATCATTGCTGTGATTTAATAGAAGTTATAGAAGCCAAGATTTCATACATTACTGAATAGCACAGCTAAAAAGCTTAGTGATACTGGCATGTTCCCATTAAACATAACAGGAGTTCTAATGTTTATTTTATTGGAAGCAGTGTTAGAGAAATGCTACACTGTTCTAAGAGGTTTTCCCCCACTGGACTCTGTAGGGCTTGAATTGTTGAATAACAGAGTAAAGAAAGATCATTGCTTTTAGAATCAAAAGAGGAAAAGTTTTATTCTATCAGAGGCTTGCAGGCAGCCATTTCTGCCTTATATTGGCTAACTTGAGCTGATTTAATTGTTCTAGACAATAGAATAATTTTGGTTGTTTCTGGTGTCCTGCTGGGCAATTTCAGCACAAGCAGGAACGAAAAAGTATGAATAATGTCTAGATGTTACCAAATAAGTTTAGTGTCTGCATTGTTTAAAAAGCAAGCCCCCATTGTATCTCTGTACCTCAAATGAAGAGTCTGAAAATTTAAACTTAGTGTTTCCAACTTAGTATCTCTCAGTTCTTTACAGTAGAAATATGTAACAAGTCTCTAATCATGGGTAGCCAGGGTTTCTTAAACATTTAAAAAATCTTCATTCTTCAGTACATTGGTCTTTTTAATGTCATTAAAAATATATAGCTTTGTCTATGTTCAGATTTATAAGTGTCTTTAGATAGTGATGTGGTAGCAATATAATGGTGGTGGAGATGACAAGGGAAGACGGCTGCATACTCCACATAGGTGATAAGGAAAAGGTTGGAATTACTTTGCTTTGTTTCACATATTGAACACCAGCAAGACAGTAGTGTTTTCTCCATCCTTGTTTTCTTTCAGTTTCCTTTTTATCATCTGTTCTGTCTTCATGCTGCCAGTTCTCCATCTTTCTTTGTCTGTTCTGGCTTCAAGATGCTCAAGAAATGACAGGGTGACCTTTCCAAGACTGCAAGACATGAATGAAATGTCCCTCTGCAGATTACTACAGAGACCTATTGCAAGTACAGTTTTCTTGCTGGGACCATATTTACTCATTGTGTAAGTCTTTGCAACATCTGTCAACTTCCCTTTAGTTCAAGGTGAGATTGATACATGGTCTTTGAAAACAATGTCTGAGATTGTGTTGGAAAAGCTAAAGGTGTCTCATGCTGTGTCCATTTTGTTCTCTATCTTATGTAATTCTGCTTTGATTTTTTTGAGGAAACTTTTTTTTTTTTTATTTTTCCTCTGAGCTTCCTTGCCTTCTCTTTCCTTTTAACCCCATAGTGCCTTGGCACCTCTTGAACGTTTGACTTGATGGCTCACTTAATTTCTTAATCTGCTGTCACCTTGTCCTCAAGTCCTGACTGTTCTAACCTTTCTTTCATTGTTCTTGTTATTACTTCCCATATGTCTGTACTGCTGTTATTCCCACCACTCCAACTTCTTCCCTCTTCTTGAACCAGTGTGTTCTTTGTGTCAGCAGGACTCAGAAGCATCTTCAGTACCTGAAGCTCTGTGGGGTTGGCCCAGCAGCTCTTGTCCAGATTATGTCCCCCACTGTGCTTCTCAGCAGGCAGGAAGGATCTAAGTGATCAGACTGTCAGGGGCCGTAGGAGCAGTTATCATCAATCAGAAGAAGTGATGTAACAACTTTCCAGCTATTTATACCACAGAAGTGGTTAAAAGGAGTGTAATATGGTAGCTCTGAATTTCAAGCAAAATGCTCTGGTTTTAGCAGAGTCAGTGGGATGCTGAAGGAATGTGGTATGTCCCTGAAAACTGGATTCTCCCAGGAAATGGAAACACTGTTGTAAAATTTAAGTTGATACTGCCTTTTTGTTTTCAGAGACTCCTAATCACAGAAAATACTTAGTATTGTTTTGTATTTTCATTTTATATAAAGTGAAATTATGGTTTCTGTCTTACAAAGGTATCATCCAAGCACAAGCCAAAAAAGGCAGATTGGGGTAGCCAAAAGAAATAATAGGAAAATGCTTACCAGTGTGAAAGGCAGTAGCAGTAGCTTAAGCAGCCTAAAGTGTTGCTTTGCTTGGTCTCACTAACTCAAAATCTCAAGTAGAGAGGCAATAGTGGGAATTTTCGTGGAAATATTTGGAGATTCTGATGCTTTGCATGATGTGGTGTTTCTCTTCATAGAGTTGACATATTCAGAGGGACATCCCTTATCTAGTCCATGGTTCCCAAATTTCTAGTTATTTCTGAGTATCCAATATAGCTTTAAGAATGTTTGGCACCACCCCCTTTTAGGGAATGACAGTATTTTTTGGTATAATTCCATTAAAGCTGGTATTAACTGCATTACTACATTTGAGCTTTTTCTTTATCAGTAGCTGTGTTAGAGCACTACCAGTACATCAATCAGATACTGACACAATGTATATCTTATGTACTGATGTCACTGGGCTGAGATAAGCTTTGCAAAGTTTTATTCCACACCTTTGCTCTTTGTGCCAGCGAGTTCTCAGAGCCATGCCAAGGCTCTGAGAGGAGGAAGGAATTTTATTAACCTCTCATACTGATTTTGTAGAAATGTTATGCATTGCGTTGGAAGCAAGCAACAGTGCTTTTCACCTAAAGATCTAAACCTTGTAGCTCTCTATGATGACCTTTATGCAATACTTTATATTTGGTGAAGTCCATTACTTTAAAAAGAGTATTAGTTTAGTGGTCATGTTTAGGAGGTAGCTTTACATATGCATTTTTTATAAGGCCACATAACAGGTTTTAAAATACAAATTCTGCTGAACTGATTTTTAACAATTCAGTGGTGCATTAGCAGCCCAGCCATAGGCAAGTTTCTGTTATCTCTTTAGGTGCTCTTTCCTTGCCAGTTCACACTAATTCTTTGTATCTGCTTCACCCATTTGTTGCAAGATGCTTTGAGCATTGTCTTAGTACCTTCCTGTGCATATCATTTAGTAGGACTGTGGAGCGTTCCATCCTTTTTTTTTTTTTTTTTTGAAAGGCATTCACTATACAACAGTAGTTGTAAAGTAAAAAAACAAAAAAAAACAAGATCAGGTACAGTTAACCTCTGCCATATCCCTGTGCAGCCCAAAAGGCAGATACCTTTTTGTGTTATTGGTAAGTAGATGTCTGAGTAAGCAAAAACCAATATACCTTAAACAAATAAAAGGAGTTTTAAGTTGGTAGTGTGTACTGTATGGTAATGACTACTGAGCACAAGTTGTCTTGCACACCAATTAAGATCTGATGTTCCTCTGTTGATTTAATGGGAGTTTCTTTGAGTAATGGTCCTTATTGAAATGTTAAGAGTATCATTTAGTTGCATATGTAGTGATTGCTCTGTGCTACTACCTGATTTAGGGGTGCGGGGAGTTACATCACCATCAGTTTAATTCCTTGTATGTTTAATAGTGTAGTTTATGTATTTTTCAGAATTGAGGCCTGTTATAAATTTGTGTAAATTTGTGGAAGTCACATGAAGAATTTAGGCTCCTGAATCAGCAGTCTTTTGAAAGTGTTATTCAGCTGCCTTTTCATCAGTGGCTATTTCAGTGTCTTATATTTGATGTGAATGTGTTGGTCAGAATGCTTGGTTCTGACCAAAGAGCTTTCTCATCAGTTTGGTGCTTTGTCTTGGAAGTGATATTGTTCTGATTTTTGTTGAAGAAAACAAACAGACACATAAAACCACAAACAAACAAAAAACCAAACAAAACCCCAAAACCAAACAAAAAACCCCAAACCAACCTAAACCAACCCACACCAACCCAACAACCTAAAGTCAAAATATTTGGGGTTTTTTTTAGATAGATACTTCAGTAGGAAAACAATGGTAAATCACTGGACATTGAGTAAATGCAATTAAACTGATATCTAGTCTTGTTTGAAGGTCCTGTGGTCATCAAATTGTCAGGTTCTAACAGGTTCCAACTGTTACATTTGTTTAAAATGTGTGCATTCTCCACTCAAGCACTGTTTTGCTGTAACAGTGTTATTAATACCATAAGGCTTTCAAAATCCTTCATGTGATCAAAAATTTATGATTTTTAAAAAATCAGACTAAAAAATCAAATGTGAAGTGTGAAAATGTAATTTTGTCTTTTATGCTGTTCCTGGAAAACCGAGGTCAAAAAAAGCATGACTGAAATGGAAGTGAGGCAGAGTGAGGAGGGGGGGCAGCTCTAGGGAAGCCCCTTCTCCCTTCAGCAATCTCCCCCTGGACTGTAGGACCTGGGCATAATTGTGGCAGTGATCAGCAAGAGAAATTACAGGCCAATCTTTTTGTCGAACTGCCAAGAAGTTTGCAGCTCTTCCAGCAACTGTGAATCAGCCCTGCACCCTCTTTGCAGGCTAGCAAGCAAAATCTGCTTCCCAGCAGCAGAATGCTGGTTTGCAGAACTCCTGTATATAAGCTTTATGCATGGTTAATCAGCTTTATGATGCAAGTAACATGAAGTCTTGGAGGCATTTTATGAAAATGTACTTGATGGTAGTGATATCCTCGTTAAGACAGGAGTGAATTGCTGAAACCTCAGACCTTGGATGTGTGCATTCTGGCAGGGTAACAGTTTTGACTGTAAGAGTTATTACTTTCTCTTTGATAATGTTTACTATGTGTTATGTAGTGAAGAAACAGATAATTCATAGTTTCTTCCTGGAGGAACTTAAGCTGTAAAATCAGAAAACTCACTACCTCACTTTTGGATAATAACTTCATAAACTGCAACATAAGATCTGTTAATATTTTGTACCTATGTAGCAAGATAAAAATGATGTGCAAAATCCATAGAAAATGTGTAACAAATTACAAATCTATACCTTTCAGAACAGAAGCGTGCAAAAGAAATAAGTATTATGGTACTGCAGCTTTTAAAGATGTATTTGGTGGCCCCTGGGGAAGCAGTGCTTGTCTAACTGAGTAGTTAGGGGAGAATGTTTTTTTTCACGAGTCAGCAGAGACAGAGGCTGAAGCTTACATTTTCTGCCAGACCAAGGAACATGTAAATAAGACGGGCAGTCAACAAAGTGAAGCCACTTTGTAATAGACCAGATTACACAAATAAGGAAGATCATATTTACAGCAGGATTTATTTAAATAAAAGTTTCATAATGCCATAACAGGTCACAACTTAAAAAATGGCTGTCATCAGTATTGCTTGGTTTTCCTCAGTGTTTGTGGTAACAGGTGATGTCAGTGAATTAATTTTCACAGTGCACAAAGTGTTCCTGATCCTGATGACTTCAAGGTCTAAAGTTTTTGTGAGCCGTGAGATAACGTGTAATAACTTCATCATAATCTTGCATTCTGTGAACTGGTCAGACAAGTTTTACATGCTCAGTTGTCCTGCATCTACCTGTGATAGTACACATTATCTCCGTCTCTTCTATAATTTTTGCCTGTATTTTTACTCACACAGTTCCTTCAAACAAATGAGTATGCCAGTAATGGGAAATGATGGGATGGGCATTCACTGAAAATTCATGTATAAATCTTCATATAATATGAATAGTTGTGTTGTTTATATCAGTGGTGCCAGAAGAGGTCTTTGTCTGCTTTAGATTTACACACAGTGATACATAGATCTTGTCTCTCTCAGGTAGTAATGAAAATAATTGCAAAATATCTGAGTCTGGAGAATCTTGAGCATAGTCATCTTCACAGCATTCCTAAGGGGAAGTGTAATGAATGGAGAAACTATATTCCTCCATGTCATACGGAAGTGTGGGGGACACATGCATTATTATTTTAGTCTCAGAGTTTTGCAGTGGAAGTATCAGTATCCTCAATTTTTTATAGAGAAGACTGGGTCTGAGACCTAGACTCCTGAAATAAGGTTTCTACTTGATGCTTTTAAAGTATCTTTCTGTCTTGCATCTTCTTCCTCATCTGTCACTCTCTCACTTTCTCTGTAGAGGTACAGGTCTATAAAACCAGGCTTCCAGACTGTCAAAGCAGAGTCAGTAGTTTGAAGCTGGGCTAGCACTCTGGAGAAGTGGTTGAGAGCAGCACCAGATTTACTGTTAAAGCAAAAATATTACCATCTAGAGTTATCCTGCATGCATGTGCCTCTGGTATTGAGCCCTCCTGTGTATGAATACACATAGGCTTTCGGAGGGGCTGAAGGTATGGTGTTGCAGATCCCTTTCAAATGTAGAGCAGATTGTTTTCAGCACCTTTGAAAGTTGTTACCATAGCTTATAATTCTGTAGATCATTTATAACCCCATAACTGTAGTTAATAGAGTAGGAGACAACAAGAGAGAAAATGTAGGAGTTGAAGTGTGTGTTTGTTCATTTGCTAAATTCAGAGGAAAGGGGCCTTCCATTTGAGTCACTCATCCATAGAAAAGGAACACCTCATCTTCCATTTTTAAGGCCCTGTATTTCCTACTAACAGTAGATGTGATAGGTCTTTATAGAAAGGCTCAGTATCCTACAGCTCGAGTTGTGTGAGGAGGGAGTAAGCACGGCTGATGTGTGCTGAAGAACCGTTGTGAACAGCAAAGACCGATAGCCCAACACCTGAGCCTGTTTATAAAACAGACACAGTGAGATTATATTGGTGTTGCCTGCCTGGCAGACTCCTAGCCTGGGGCTTACAGAAGGCTGTCCCTGGTTTGGAAAAAGCCACGGAGTCACTGCACCGTATATTCTGCCGTGGCTTGGGGTTAACATCTTATGCTTCAGGACTCATCTAGGGTGGGATAAATTTGATGCAGATAATAGTAATTTAGGCTTTATGGACCTGAGGGAGTCAGATTCTGGGGAAGTTAAAAGGAGTTGCTTTGCAAAATTACTCATTATTTATTGTGTTTGGAAGTCACATGAAGTGTTCCCTCACATGAAGTGGGGGAAGGATGCAACATACTCGCTGCCATTCCTTCACAGTGAACAAGTGGCATTCTGATGGCTCTTTTGATACTGTGTATGTTACTGAGCTTCTTGATCAGCATAAATGTAACAGTTAGACTTGTAGGTGTAGTGAAACTTTTACTTACAGTTCTTTCATCCCAAAGGTATTGTGCAGACAGTATTGAAAAGACTTGGGTTACTAAGGTCCACCATACTAAAAGCAGTCAGTGATGGGAATATCAGTTTTGCAATGTTATGTGAAGCTGGAGGCACTGGAGTGCAAAGGTGATGAACTTTTGGTTTCAGGTACTTACAGTTCTCTCTTCATTGGAACTGACTTTAAACTTGCAACTTACACATTTCTATGTAGCCATCCAAAATTTAATACTGACTTTGCAATACATTGGTCAGTGATCTACAGAAAGAAGCCACCACCTCTAGAAAATAGTTTTATGGATTTGCTTGATTTCAAATCCGTGTGGCTCATGAAATTCAATTAGAATAGTGGCGTAAGGGAGTGTGTTAAAAGCTTGATTTCTTACTGTAGGATGATAATAACACAAGACCTTTGACTGCAGAGAAGCTGCAATTTTCCTGGATTAGGCAAATATGAGAAGTCATGGTGCCCAGGTATAGCCAATTCTCTTCCGATTATCTTGGTGTCACAGGTTTGCTTTCCTGTAACACTGGATTATCAGTAACACTGATTAAGCATGAGATTTGTTAAGACAGAATTATTTGAATGTATACTTTAATGAATACTGGATGAGTACAGATTTGTTTAATTAATATTGTCAGCAGGTCCACTGTACAATGTAAGATCATATTGCTGCAGTATAAAGTTAACATTGGTGTCCTCAGTTCTTAACATATCAGTGTAGCAGTAGTTCTTCATCTCAAGGCTGATGCAACAGCAAAAAAGAGTGTAGAAGAGGGGTGTACAGCAGTCCCCAAAAGTAATTCTGTTCACAAACCAGGTTCCTGGTTCCATAATCTAAGACCCTAGGTTGGTAACTTCTTTGTGCCTTAAAATGCCATCTGCTCTGAAGCTCAGATCATCCATTCCAGGGCTTACTTCTTCAAGCCCACAGGCTCAAAAATACTTTCCTTCAACCATGCTGTTGAGGGAATACTGAAGGGATACTGCTTTTCCAGTACTACATCCCTCATGTACCTTACACTCCCAGTGGTACTTGTAATCCCTGATTCACTGGTTGCTGTTGGCATCTCCTAATTTGAGAAGTACCTCACTTCTGCTTCTGGCAGAATTTACAAATTGTGGTGACAAGCTGCATGTATCAAAACTCCTGTGAGGGATCATGGTTCAGAAATAGTGTATGGCCACAGAAGACTACGAGTATGTTAGCTTGATTTAAAAAAACAAATAAAAAATTGATTTGGGTCTAGAATAACTGAAATACATGAGGGTGAGAAGGGAGGAAATAATATATCTTCATTTATTTGGGTATGAATGTCTAACTCACTCTGGATTTTCTTTCCTCTTAGGAATTTATGAAAGGAGATGCCATTCTCCACCACCTGTGTGTTTTTTTTTTTTTTTTTTTTTTTTTCCCTGGAGAAAGACTGGTAGCCACTTTAGTTACTGTTAACATATTTAATAATTAGAAAGCTTAATTTGAAGACCTACTTTGTTACGCTGTTTTTCCCAGTGGCTTCATCCAAATTTGAGAGATATAATGGATTAAACACATCAAGGCTGTGAATATGTGTCACAGGAAGAGGTTATGTTGATTGGAAGAGGAGATGTTGGGCAGCCTTTCTTTTTTGGGTTGTCTGGATGATAGCTGTATGAAAGTGACACAGATGGAAAATACATTACTGAAAGCAAACAAAGCAAGTTCAGTCAGGTATTTCAAGGCCAAGGCGACTCATTTGAGTTATTACTGGCTCTTATTAGCATGCCTGAAAAAAATAGTGTTCTTTGCTTCAGCTGGGTGGCCCTCAGAAAGGGGAGAGATTCTTTCCTGCCTTTTGAAATCATCAAAGAATATGAGAGTAATCATTTCCAAAGTTATCTCTATGTCGGAAAGCCTCACTGTTCAGGATAAGCCAGGGTAAACAAAGGACAAATTGGAAGTGACTTTTAAAAAGTATGGATTTGAACCTGCCAGGTGCTGAGTGTCTCCAGTGAAATGCTGAACTTGCTTGATTTTGACTAAGTTTATGGTTCTCAGTTCCTGACAGGATCAGGTCCTAAGATTAGATCTACTCTCTGAAGTAAAATCAGGTTACTGCTGTCAGCTTTTTTTAACTGCCAGTACTGCTTGCAGTGCACATCATCAGTGCTCTATGTACACAGACATGTACAGCACTTGAGTAAAGATAGAAGCTCATCTGTAGGGACTGGATCACTTTCACATTTTTGTTGTTTGTCTTCTTTACTAATAAGAACTCTGATATGAAAATGAGACATCAAGAGAGTAAAGCAAAAGAACTAGCAGAAGGAAAAATCCTTCTTTAGTTTTGCTGTCATGTTTGAGAGCATTTGTACACGTTTTTTCTGATCTAGAGTAAATTAATGCCAAATTTATGTAGGACTTTCCATCAGTAGATTCCTAAGTAGATATCACTGATGAATATTGAATATACAGTCAAGACCTTTGGATATAGGAGCATGTAATGGTGTAGTGCTTCACTTTCAGGTGAATTTTAGGTTCCTTCACATTTAGCTTTATTAGCTTAAGTGGAGCCATATATAGTGATAGGTATCTCAGCTAGCTCATATTGACATTCAGAGCTTGGAAAGGATGTCTGAATCTGATATGATGAACAAATGGTTAAATTTTTTTCATCTGCTTATTGCAGCATGTAGAAATAAAGCTCTATCTGAAATGGTACCTGACAGAAATTAAGCATGGTTCCTTTCTTTTTTTTTGGCTGAAATATTATATTTATTTTAATGTTGTATAGAAGGCTTGGACTATCATGAGTCAGATTTTTATTATGTTATACATTTCCCAGGGATTGTGCTGTGTTCTGTGGTTTGAATAAAACTAGTGCATTCATTGACCCTTCCATTATATGGTTTGTAAACACACAGAAGCAAAGGAGAGGAAAGAGTAGATGGACTTTGAAAAGAAACAGTGGTTAATTCTACCAGAGCTGCTGCCTCAGGCTTCAGTGCTCAGAGTTTCATCAAACAGGTTCTTCTACCTCTGTTTCCTCATTCCTCCTGAGGAGAGTCAAGCTGACCATGCTTAATTAATCACGAGGCTTCAGAGCCTTCCTTGTGCTCCAGAGAAAGAGAAGAATGCCTCCGTGCCTATGGACCAGCAACACCTGAGAAATATCTAAAGTACAGATCCTGAGCTATAGTAATTTGGAATGGGGAATTGACTGGGTGCGTGGTGACACCTTCTGGGAGGTCACAGGGACGCTGAACCAAATTTAGCAAGTAACAAAGGAGGTTGCTCCTTGCAGGGGTGGGTGGTGGAGGCCGTTTCCTGTCAGGCCTGGGGAGCCTTGTTTCTCATCACGCAGTGATGCAAATTGGCCAGAAAATAACAAAAAGGACAAGCCTGGGAGTATGACATATTCATTAATATACAGTAATCTTGAGTGGAAAATATTGCATAATCATATGACATTATGTGGGAGAAGTCAGTGTTTCAGAGTCAGTGTTTATCTTCTTATCTAAAGGATGATCCTAATAGTAGCATGATGGTAGAAGGTCTAGCGATTCTGGCAGTTGCATTTCTAACCTTCTTTAAGGTATAGACTTCCCATTACTTCTTGATCCCAAGTGTTTGGTATAAGACTTCCCTGAAAAATACGTATGAGGCTGACTTCCTCAGAAACTTTTGTACATGGTCCTTTAAATCTCTGGATTCTCAGTGTGACAATAAATGTGCTTCAGACAATGCATAATCTGAGAAAAGTACCAAGAAAAACCTTATTCTTCACTGTACTGACAGGGTCAAAGTCAGTCGACCATTAGCAATTCACTTTGAATTGGAAGGCATTGTATGACTGACTACCTATCTTGCAGCCAGACCCACAGGGATCAAGAGCTGGAAAAGAACTGTTTCCAGTTGGTTTACCAATACAGTGAATAAGTAACTGTGTGATATTTTTGGCTTGAAGACTGTCAGCTTGAAAAAGGGAGTCCAGAAGCTTACAGAGCTTTAAAAATACCTTGTGCTGCTTTGAATGTTAGGGATAAACATTCCTGTTGTTTCCTCTAATGTCAAGGAACAAGAAGAGCCACATTTGTTCCCTCCTTTTCCATAGTATCTGTGAAATAAAGGGTGGGTGAAGAAGTGCACTCCTCTTTTGAACTCATGAAAATGATCAGTAAATAGTGATACATACTTCCATTGGTTTGGAAAGGGTCACTCTTTGGACTGTGAAGCCCCTATGTGAGATGGTGCAGCTGGGGATCTTGAAGTTCTCACACAGGAGAAAATCTCCCAAAAGGTAACATGGAACACAGGGCTTAGCATGAGTGAACTATTGGTTGGAGAGTTTTGAAACTGGTGTGCTTATTATCTGGAGATATGATTGGGAACTGAGCACTTCTCCTCTTAAATGAAGAGGTTAAAGCTTGGTCTTCCCTTACATCGTTTTCTACTGTAGAGCATGAATCAGACGTGGCAGGGAGGTTGGTCCTGCTAGGTAGCATTGCCTAAATGGGGAGAGGAGCAAAGAAGAAAACTGGGACCATTATCACAGCATTAAAAAAAATCAGTAACATCTGAAATATATCATCATTACCCTAGAAAAGTGCGTGTCCCTGATAAATGACATTTGTTATTGTTAAAATGCTTATGAGAAGCTTACCATGACAGGCCACATACAGATTGTTGTGTTCTTAACACATCCCTCTGTGTGTAGTGTGATCCTGTAACTGGCTGAAACAGTATGCTCATAAACTTCTTTATTTTGAGGGTGGCAAGGCACTGGAACAGGCTGCCTAAAGAAGTGGTGGATGCCCTGTCCCTGGAGACATTCAAAACTCACCTGAATGCCATCCTGTGCAACGGGCTCTAGGTGAACCTGCCCTGGCAGGGAGGGTTTGACTAGATGTTCTCCAGAGGTCCCTTCCAACCCCTAATATTCTGTGATTTATGCATCAATTTTGTATATGCAGAAATCACTGCTCCTGTGTATCTTTGCCACTAAGGCCTTAGTATGATAGCTACAGAATTGTGTAAGCTCTTCTGATGCCTGCAGTCCCAACTGATACCCCATCCTTATGTGATTGTGTGTCCAAAAAAGGGCCAAATGCAACTGAGAGAAATTAGGCAGCAGTCTTTGCTCATCTGGTTATTCGGTGATTACCCACTAGGAGGTTTCTTGCACCTTTTCTCAGTGTGCTTTGTGGGAGGTTATTGAAAAATTTCTTCATTCCTCAGTCCTCTGACAAAACCATGGTGGTTCCTGTTTTCCATCTGAGGCTGTCAGAGGTAGCAGTTATAAGTACAGTATCAATAGAGAACTATTTTTCTTCCTAGCTAGTGTGTTTCATCATTGCCTTCTTTGATTAACCTGTTCTGGGGCTTAAAGTGAGACGTTTTTTTCTAATCTTTGTAGTGTTTTTGGCAAGGGGTGGAGAAAATACAGTCACTTCTCCCTTTTCTCTTTGAGTTTGTTTAGTTTTATGCTCTTTGTGCTCAAACACAAAATTAAATCGTTTGCAAATAAACAGAATATTAAAACTAAAAAGTACTTTATGTTCCCTTCTCACAGAGCTTGTGTGAAGGTCAAGAGGAACAAATCATATTGGGAAAATGTTTCTTTCCCCCTCCTCCTGAAAATAAAGCAATCTCTCTGTTACTGAAATTTGCTGCAAGTAAACCACAAGCAAGCAAGCTAAGTGCAGCCAGCAACAGGATGATAGCCCTGCTTTTATTGTTGTTGGGCTTTGGGGGTTTTTAACTGCAGATTTAGCCATTACAAATTGAACCGCTAAAACACATCAGTGTTATTTTGAAAATTCACAGCAGATTCAGCTCAGACCAGGAAGTGAGGTGTTGTCCTTTTAAAGCCTGATACACAGAAAAGGGTATTTCTGACGCATGACCTTCAGTGAACAGGAATTCCTCTTCTCAAAATCTCATCCTTACCATGAACTTCACTGCCGCAATTCATCCTCTCACAGCTGTGGGGAAAGTGAAATATTGTGGAAAAAAACAAAACCAAAAAAGCCCCCCAAAAGTTTGAGAGATTTTGATGATATTTTCTTAAATAACAGGGTCTTGCAAAAGAGAGCGCATGAGGCTTTTTCTGAAATGTTTTTTGTGTAAAAAAATGTAATTTTAAGTTAGAAGAGTTTGGGTTTTTTTAGTAGAGTTCATTATCTGTTAGCTAAATAACTAATCACATTGTTAAAATCTGTTTAACTATCTGATCATAAGTATCACAATAGAAACTACTGGGGCTTAGGTTTTTTGAAAATCTGGTTTGAATTTTGAGTGGTGAGCATTTGAAACTCCATGCTGAAAAAATCTGGCTCTGCATGCACTTTTTTGTATATGTTTGCTTTCACTTTTTTTTTTCCCTTTTCTTTTGCTCTCTTTCTCTCTCTCTCTCTCTCTCTCTGCCTTCAGGGCAGTGAAAGATCGCCTCAGAACGGGCAAATTTGAGAACTAGGCAAAAATGTTTTTATGACCGTAGCAGGTAACATGCCCCACTAGGTCTGTGGTGGTGTGAATTAGCAGTAATAATTCTGTGCAGATACAGAGTATGACTGCATTGAAATGCATGTGAAAAATACAGCCTTTCTGCCAGAGGTAGTCTGGAAGGCATTGAATTGAAATGTCTTTGGAGTGGGAAAGGGAAATATCTGGCAAGTGTCTTTTTTAGGACTCTGCACTTCTAGAATTTGCCAGTTCCTGCTGTTTAACAGCTCAGATTTGCTACCCTCTGGGACTTAATGGCAAGGCCTACTTTTTTCTTTTGGTTCTGTGTGGAAGTGGGTGTTGGCTAAAGCTAGATAATGATGAGGAAAGGATATGTTGCTGAGATTGCTCTGTTTTTGCTTTTGCTTTTGTTTTGCTTGCTAGGTTATTTTATTTAACCCAAGGCAATTTATTTCTAGTGCTTCATTTTAAAAGCTTGCCAGTCACAGAGAGATCACTGAGCAACATTCCATTGTTTGAGCAAGAACATGAATAAATAATAGTTTTGTAACTCAAATTCCAAGTGTTTCAGCTGCTAGTTATATGGAGTCTGTATTGTTTTTATCTATAGGACGTGGTAAATATATAAGATTTTTTTTCCTTATGGAATTCTCAAAAGCAAGTGAATGCAGTGGACCTAAATTGTTGTAAGTGATAAGACCTAATAAAGTGAAAGTAAAGATATTGTGGGACTTTCAGTTCTACTAGGTAAAGAGAGTATGGCATAGTGTGTCATGCTAGATGTTGACATTTCCATACAGTAGCAGTGCAGATCAGTCAATTGAGATATTTGATCATAGGCCAATTCCTACATTAATTCGTAGACTGGGGCTGAAGTAGAAATCCAAGGGCTTGTACAGTCATTTACCTGGAGAGATAGTACTATGCCCTATGTCAGAGTCATGTAAGGACAATGTCAGATAGTACTAATTTTTAATGGGTAAAAAGAGTTGCTCAAATTTGAATTCACTATTATGTAAATGTAGTTGACTTCTGACAGCTAGTTTTACCAAAGCTTCCTTTAAAAGTCAGTTTAGGAACAGAGCTAAATAGTATTTTTAAATGTTAGAAAATACAAAGTTTATGATGTCTCAATACCAAAATTTATGAAGAGTTACAAGCTTCACTTTAAGAAGTCTGTGACTTTGCAGAAAATGTTCTAGCTTAATTATAGTAATGTGCCTCGAATTTTCCAGTGGGGTCATTTATTTTGAGTATATGTCTCGTCTCTTGTTACTGTAACTACGAATAAGCCTATTGTTGGGTATGCGTTGTCTAAACGCTGCACATAACTTTCCTGGAATTTGTAAAGCTATTCTGTTTGACATTAGTTGGCATACCTTGTTTGCAACCCTTGTAATCCAAAAATAAAATATTTATGTGTCTCTAGTAGCAAAGTACAAAGTGCCATATTAAGAACAGCCATATACGGGCCTGGCTCTGTAAGATTCCCCCTAGCTCAGCAATTGGTTTCACATGTCTCTCTTAAAACCCGCTGGAACTACTCTGAAGTTACAACTCTGAAACTCGAATCATCTTCTGGCTTGGCTGGATGAGGCAGACAGAGACTAGACTCTCCTTAGTTTAGGGGGTCATCACAATTCAAGTGCTGCTGTTGAAAGCAGACATGGACAGAGGTGTTGGCTGCTGTGATCTGCCTACTGGGAAGAGAAGCTGTCACTTTATCACCAAAGTGAGTGGATGGAGGCAGGAGCTTTTAGAGAACACAGGAGCTTTTTAAGGAAAGGTGTTCCTTTTTTCAGGAAGGGAACTACCTTCTGGCCATCCCCAGGAGCTTGGGGAAATTGCCTGGCAGGCTGGAGGAAAAGGCACTGGTCTGGCACCAGAGATTTACTCACAGCAGGAGCTCTGTGATCCTCCAGGTTTTTGGCTGTAGGAGGGCACCCAAGCTGCAAATAGTGCACTTTTTCTGTGCTTTATTTGCTGTATTTGGGTATGGGCTGCCAAGTCGTATTTTTCTTCACTGCACTGAGATTTTTTTACATATGTCTTTCCCCATCCTACCTCTTTTCCCCCCTGATTTAAATGATGTCATTGTGGGATAACAGTAATAACAAATTTCCTAAAAAGTAATGCCAACTTCATGCCTCAGCATTAGCAAAGCCATTATGCAGAGGTAGCAGGGGCTTCTAAAACACATCTCAATGATGCTTGTCCATAGGCAGAGATTTAGGAGGAATAAAACATAGCTGGATTTGAGTTACTAGCCATGTCCTTTGACTTTTCATCTTGAATTATAATTTTTAGCATGGAAAGGCAGAATACAGATGCAAAAGGAATAAGATGAGCACTGCCTGTGTCTTTTTTGTGCCATGGTGAATTCACCATCTGATATTCTATCACAGCATTAAAATACACACATTTCTTACAGAACATTGTGCTATACTGGGATGTGGTTCTTGGCTTACACATAGGCTACTATTTGTCTTATTTATCTAGTATCTTTACATGGGAGATAATTGCCATTTTGTGGAAATCAGAAACCATATTAACACCATATGAAGATGGGGTGATTAGTTACAGTAACTCAAAACAAAGCTAGTTTAGGCTTTCAAGGTGCAAAGCAGAGTGCTGCTGAACAGACTCTTCCTCTGACTGCACTGGGATTTCTGCCTTTATAAGGGTTTGCAAGAATTTTTGAGTGGAAGCCATGCCACAGTAGGGTCTGATGAATCCATCCTGTACAAAACTAGTGAGAGGAAACACAGGAATGGCTGCAGTCAGGAATACACTTGCTGCAAATCACAAGTAAGAACAAATATTATAATGAAGCAGCTGGTATCTCTTGTGGTCACCAGCAAGGCACAAATACATTTTCTGTCATTGGGGCATGATAGTGAACCAGAATCATGAAATTCTTATTCTCTTTGTGACTGTAAGGAGCAAAGTGGTGGAGGAAGACAAGAAAGGGAGGGGCCACTTCAGGACATACAGACTGCAGCTCTTTATGGTAATGAACATTTTAATGTTATGCCCCATCTTCATGCTAGTTGTTAAATATGGTCTCTACAGCCTTCCCTCCCTTCTCAACTGATTGTCCCTGTGAGAGCACCTGTTTGTGGGGCTGTGTGATTTCTTAAAGATTAATCTTTTCCCATTTAGCTTTCTGAATTTATTTTTGCTGGAGATGTATTATTTCAAACTATCATTTGGACTTTTGTTCAAAGCAGTCCTGGAAAACTTTGCAATGGCCATTTGGATTATTTTATATCCTGCTTTTTCAAACAGCAAAGACATTTGCAAAATAAGCATTATAAATTTGTATCTACTGGTTCTTTGGCAAGGGAGGAAATTATTTTATTTTCATAAAAACTACAGATATTGAGCAACATAGTAGAAAATACATTTATTTATATTTTTGTTATAAAGATTACTGCATCAGACTTCAGATTTTCAGAAAGTCTGAGGCATCTTGGAGGATACTGAACAGTACATGGATCTTAGAAGAATAAAAATGTTTAATCCATAAAGGAACAAAAATATGTCTTCTGTATAGCAAATTTCAAAGCCAAGTAGCACACTGTATAGAATTTTATGTATTGTGCGACTCTGACTGGTTCACATGAATGCTAATGCTCTGCTTCTTTCCACTGCTTCATTTCTGCCAAGAACTATTTTAGTATTTCAAATCTTCCAGCAATATAAAACTGGAAGGAAAAGGTTCTTTGATTTGCAAGGCCCAGATAGCAATGTATTGTGCTCTTCGTAATATGTGTTTATATATTATTAATTCATGTTTGCTTGTGCTGATAAATAGTAGCAGTATAGCATTAACATTGTTCTGGAAGGATAAAGATTTTAGTTCATTCGTGTCTTTGTTCCTTTCACTGCAGTCATCCTAAAATTGTGCTTAGAAAACCCTATACCACACTGCAGCACAGCCTTATCAATGTAAACACTGTTCAGTGAGCTTGTCCCATGTAATGTAGGGGTGTTTCAGGCTGAAGAATGAATCTATATGCTACTTGGGTTGTATGTAAAATATGAAAGTATGTAAGTTATTTTAATTAAAATAACCAAGCAGTGGTTACCAAATTGAATATTTCTCCAAATCAAATATTTCTACAAACTGAATGTTGCTTTGCATGATTTTATGATTCTCTCACATTTTATCTTTAGCTGGAGGGTAGACAGACACAAACCTTTTCTGTTAGGCACTTCAGTGGTTGTGGTTAGACCCTAGTGTATAAAATACCTCTGTTGTCAGTAGACTAGAGAGATGCAGGAAACCTTGTCTGTTTTTCCTGACACACTTTGAGTCACATATAAAATGCCACATATGTGTCATCATGTATAGCTGGTCAAATGCTTGTGGGTGTCGGTGCGTGTGCCAAAAATTAATTTTGCCTGGATGATAGCTTGATAAATCATTAGTGTAGTTTCCATTGTCCATGGAACGAAACTATAAATTCCTTGGCAGTCGGGGTTACCTGGAGACTAATATAAAGGTTCTTTAGTATAAAGGTAGCTTGCTTTGTTATTTCAGATGTGTGAGTGTGCCAAAAAGCACGGCTAATCATCTGCGTTCGAAGGTTCCCAGAAAGCCAGATGAGCAAACTGGAGACCTCTATACTACCTATTTACTCAGGGCTTCTTTGTTAATCCAATTCTTATTTTGGAAATACTGATCTGTTGCAGGTTTTTTTTGTTTTGGTTTGTTTGTTGTTTTTTTTTTTCAGTAGAGCATAGCTCTTTTTGTGTAATTCACACAGGAGAAGTATTTATGAGGTCCTGGGTGGAATTACCACTCCTAGCCAGCAGCTCGTGATGGGAGCGGTTTGATGGCATGCAGGAGAATGCTTTCAAGGCTGGGTTTCTCTGCTGGCTGTGGGTTTCTGTGCTACATCTGAGAGGTCTAACCCTGTGTCTGTTCTGGGATAAATCTGTCTTCTCCCTTCATTTCATTTCATTAAGACCTGCAAAGATAATTTGTTTCATTTTAATAGACAGGAGAACATGTTTGAAATGTTAATAGATTGGGGGAGGGAAGTTATTTTCTGCCCAGCTCTGTGCTGTAGTTAGTACCCTGGCTACACCCTAATGTAGTGTGCAAGTACTTTGCCTGTCTTTAAATCTCACTGATGGTGGTCTTTATGCTAGGAGAGCTTGAGAATTAGAATTTTTCTGATCTGTGGTGTCCTTGACAATTTTATCCAAGCACAGAAGAAATCCAGTGCTGTGACATATTGTCAGCCAGTGTTCATTCACAGCTCACTTTCTTTACATTCTGAATCTTGTTTTCAACTAATTTAAACCTCTTGGAAACTGAGGGTGCAACCCGTCCCTGTATTTATGATAGTAGTAAGGATTAAGATTCTTTATACAACCAGGAAGCTAAAACAATAGCAGCCTCCACCCTGCTACAGATTCTGGGGATTGCCGAGTGGGTTGTTGAAAAGGTAATCTAAACTTTTAGGGAGCAGCCAGATGGATTTCCAGTGGAAATGGGATTCAGCATGGCCAGTTTTCAGATGCTTTGCAAAAATGTGTGTTAGTTCCATAGCTACTTCATTTATAAACTAAAGTTTGATTGCAGATTCCAAAAAATGCAAGGCCAGTTCACTACAATGGTTTGTAAAGGGAAGCTGGGTTACTTTCATTTGTTTATGGGTAGCAATAAGGTTTACAAACCAGTGACAATACGACCTTCAGTATGACAGAAGCTGAATTCCCCTTCTCCTTTGCAGCCTGCTGGCTAATAATTATTTTAAAAAAACTTTTTATTGACAATACTAGCATTCTTAATAAACAAAAAATAATATATATGATTTGATATACTTTTTCCCAGCAGCCTTTGGTTCACAAATCACATTTCAGAATACTGATTGAATGCAGAAGCTAGCAAATCATTGCTGGTTAGTTTAGTTAGCATTAGTCACTCAACATTGCAAGAGTTTTTTGAAGGGATAGCATTGTTCTAAATAGCGATGTAAATCTCATATTATTTCTGTTTTTTTATTGTAGCTCCTGCAGCTCTCATTTTGGCTAGGCTGTAAGCAAAATAATAAGTCTTGCTTTAATAGGCATTTCCCAAAAAGAAACTAAGTGCCTCAAAGAGTGAATGACATGTTATACAATTTTTTTTGGTAGATGATTTAACTTTAAAGGAAGTAGAGTGAGAGATTAATTTATAATAGTTGAGTAGTATCTAGATCTCTCATGTCCTTAATCACTCCTATTTCTTCCAAGCATATATTAGGAAAGAAAAAGATCAGATCTATTGCATCATGTCAGGTTACACGCATGCATTCTCAGCTTTATCTATCAAAACTTGATTGATACTGAGGTATACAGAAGACAGGAGGTGCAGGACGAAACCATAAGGGAGGTGGAGTGATCACAGGGAAGAAAGAAGATGGGTTCTTTCTGTTCAGAACAAAAACTTATCAGAGCATCAGAAATTCTCTTCAAGTTGTGGAGTTCACTGGTATGATGCTTACGAACGGGGATGTCTAAATGGCTTCTCTCTATAGTTTACATCCCTAGAGATTTAAAGAAGGGAGACATTACTTGGATTCCAAGATTTCTAGTATTGCAATTTTTCCTGTTACGTGTTTTGTTACTATCTGAGTGCCAAAGACCCATTATCTTAGTGTTATACAAACAGTAACAAATGATGATTCTTGTCTAAATGATTCCACTGGCTGTGGTGGACACAGCAGATGTCTAGGGCAGCAGATTCAGATAAATTTTGAGTTGGGTTTTTTTGCACAGAAGTCAGATGTCTACAAAACCTTCTTTCCCAGATGGAGGTCAGCCGTATAGCAGATATCTAAATATTACTGTGTTTAGCAAGTATCTCTTCAGGTGCTGGAGGTAAACCTGTATTCTTCTGGATTGTATACTGATACAAGAATTTGCACCATTTGATACTGCCTGTTCGTTTCCTGTAGCTGATAAGATGATAGAAAGAACATTGATAATGTTCCATGGCTGGTAGGTCTCCAAGACTTACGTAAACACACACAATGCAAGTTTCGATTAGTGTTTACACAGCTCCTTTAATTCAGTCTATTTGAATTTAGTCATTGCAAGTGTGTAGCCATGATGACTGGGCATAATTGCACATGCTGTAACGAGTGTAGTCTTTGATTTTAGCCCACTTGAAACTCTAGATGTGCTCTTGGAAGGCAGATTTAGAAGTCCTGCGCAGCTTTCACTGATTGTTTGAAAAACATGCACAAGAAAGGGAAGAGGATTCATTTATTGGGTGCACGTAGCTGGAGCTGGGTTACTTATGCTGCATTTCAATGCTTCCTTGGGTAGATATACTAAAACCAAACTGGGCAGTCAGAAGAAATTTCCAACAGCACAGTCAGATTTTAAGAGAACCCTTATTTTTTTTAAAATGAAATTGTAACATCATAGAATCATAGAATGGCTTGTATTGGAAGGGGCCTTAAAGATCATCTGGTTCCAACCCCCCTGCATGGGCAGGGACACCTCCTATTAGATCAGGTTTCTCAAGGCCCCATCCAACCTGGCCTTAACCACTTCCAGGGAGGGTTCATCCACAACTGCCTTGGGCACCCTGTTCCACCATCTCACCACCCTCAGAGGAGGGTGCCTCTTCTTCTCTAGGCTGAACAACCCCGACTTGCTCAGCCTGTTTTCATAGGGGAGGTGCTCCAGCTGGCTGATTGGTTTTGTGTCTCTCCTCTGGACACATTCAAGGAACTCTATGTCCTTCTTACACTGGGGACTCCAGAACTGTACACAGCACTCCAGATAGGGTCTCACAAGAGCAGAGTAGAGGGGAAGAGTCACCTCCCTGGACTGTGCTTTTGATGGAGCCCAGGACCAGGTGGGCTTTCTGGGCTGCAAGTGCACATTGACAGCTCATGCTAAGCTTCTGGCCACCATCACTCCCAAGGCCTTTTCCTCAGGCTGTCCTTTCTTCTCCCAGACTGTATTCATGCATGGAATTTCCTAGACTCAGATGCAGAACCTTGCACTTGGCCTTATTGAACGTGCAGTTTGCACGAGCCCACTTCATTTGTAACCTAATCAGAGCAGTGTCTAAGAGGTTCTAGTTGAGACTTTAGGTTTGTATATTCTAAATAAAAGACATTTATTTAGAAAAAGGACTGTGGTCATAGGTATAATGCCTGCAGAAAAGGGATGCTTTATAAATAATGCTTTGTCTTTATGTTCCAGAACTAAGAAAATCTTCCTTTAAAAGAGTCATAGATGAAATGCAGGAAAAAGCTAATTATCCTCTGATTTAAGATTCTATATGTAACTTTACCTTATCTTGAACGTACCCTAGAAGTAGTTATTTTTACATTAAAGTCTTTTAATTTTGATGGAGTCCTGTACTTGCATCTTGAAAGTAGGTACTTTCAGAAAATAGTGACCTCTCCAGTAGTTTGTTGAATGCTTAAATAATTTTAAATTCTGAATAATTTTGAGTCTGCCAGTGTAGTACTTTTCAGAATTGTGACTCATCTTCTTAATAAAATTCTTTTATCAGTATACAATCCAGAAGAATACAGGTTTACCTCCAGCACCTGAAGAGATACTTGCTAAACACAGTAATATTT
>JAAWXA010000022.1:14588357-14683357 GCA_038090715.1 Florisuga fusca
GGCAATATCGAGTATAAATACAGGATAATAACTTTCAGAAGATATGCTGATTCAATAAATTTTACTGGTATTAATGAGTAATATGGCCAAACTTCCTAGCTGTACCTGTATAGCAGATTATGAGCTCAATTGAATCATATGATAATCTCACCGATGAAAAGTATCTGCTGAATATACAGCAACCAGATACCAAAGTATTCCTTTAAATGGAAGTTATTTATTTGTTAGGGACACTACATTAAACAAATGTTTATTTCATGGGCTCCTGGTCCAATGTTTGCACTTGTCTCTTGTCCTTCTACTCTCTGTGCTTAGACCTCTCATACTGCTTGTCAGTCGTTTCCTGTGGTTTGTGTTCTCCTTTTCTTCCATGTTTCACTGTGTTCCAAAAGCTCTGTCTACAAACCATCCCAAAATATTTTTTCTTTCTTCAAGGTCTTTTGTGAAGCTAGCCTGTGAGGAACATAGCTTGTGAAAAAGTATACTCTCCAAGGGATTGTCCATAGAGCATGTTGTGTGGGACACATGCATAGAGAATTGTGTTAAATCTTTAGGACGTAAAAGCTGTAAACGCAAGCTCTACGTTCCTGGTGAGGTAGAAATTAAAAAATACTATTGTTGTGTCCTGAACTATTTTGGCAGAAATGTCTATAAAAATGGAGCTTCACAGACACTCCATTAATTTGAAATTTACCTTTGTGTAAAAGAAAAAGTATTGAGTAAAATTCTGTTTTCAATGAAGTGCATGGCAAAGTTTCAAGTTTTTCTTTTGATTAGTGGGAGCTTTCCCTGAACTTCAGTGTAACTAGAATTTCACTCTTCATTTTCACTGCTTTTTCATATTGATGGATTACACAATGATTCATTGTTATCAGATATGCTGAGATACGGTTGAGATACAACATTTATATTTTTTGTGTGAGAAGATGAAATCCAGTACCTCACATCAATACATAGAATAATTTTTAAAATACTCTTAATTTCCTCTCATGAAACTTATGTAAGATTCTTTAAGTAGAGTTTTTCAGCTATTTTGCTTTTATATCAAAGAAGAGCATCCAAGTCCTGCCAAGACAAACAAAGGAGAACTTCAATTATTATTAATAGCAGACTTCATATTCTTCTGAAAAGTAACATCTGTAGTAGCATACTAGTCAGTTTGGTGTGTAATTTCCGCTGAGTTGTTAGATATTGCAGGATTTTACAGGAGAATGTACAAAAGATATAAACATGAAATAATGGATCTTGTAGCTGGAAACAAAAATGCTCTGTGCTCTGTTACAAGGTGCTTCAGCTGTCTGTGCACTTTTCAGATTACAGCTGTGTCTAATTTTTCTTGACTTAGAGTTAGGAAAACTTCACAGCTGCAGGGTCTGCCTGCACCCCTATGGCTGAAAACTTTCAAACAAAATTAATAATTTATTCAAGCTACAGACTGTATATATTACACTGAAATAAACCCAAAAAAGTACCTCCAGGATCAGCATAAGGATAGGATTGTTTTGGAGGATCAATAGGTTCTACATTAGAGTTTGTTTTTGGAGAATGACTCTGGTGTAACTGTTAAAATTTATTAAGTTAAATTGTATGAACTATCCATCTGAACTCCAAAAGAACCCAGCAATTCCATACAGCTGACCAGTATTAACATTTTTGTTTATGCAAATCTCTGTTACTAATATAATTTTATTCTAAAAGGCTATCAAAAAGAAGAAATGGAAGACACATTAACACACTGCATAGTTGTATGAATCTACATTCTTACCTACCCAAAGTTTTCCTGAGAACACCAGACGTGTCATGGANAAAATAGAACAACAGATTCTGCACAGCTTAATCCTACCTGCTTGTTAGTCATTATCTTCTTAATAAGGAACCACTAGCAGTTACCTTTTGTTTGTAGAGAATCATTCATTCAAATGGTTTTGCTTTTCATTTGGGAATGAGGCTGGAGCTTTGGCCATCTTCCTTAGTAAAGTGTTGTACTAGAAAAATAATACTTAAATGCAGATTTTAGTTTTTCTCTCTTGGTTTATATGCACTCAGAACAAAGAGGAGCAGATGTTGCTTAGTAAGAGAGGAATAAATTAAGCATGTGTGATGCTGTGATGTTTTAAAATTTTCAATTCAATTTTTCCTTGGGCAAGGATATTCGATAATGGTGAGATTGTCTTTCTCTAGGGATATTCAGGTTGTAGGGGAAGGTCCTGAGTTTGCCCTCATGGCAGACATCCTTTCACCCATACCTCTGCTACTTGGAGGCAGCATCCTGTGTCATTACTATGCTGTGGGCTTTTGCCAAGATAAAAAGAGATTTACACACGTTGAAGTGATGATAGTACATGACAACAGCAATCAGAAATATATATGACAATAGATTGGAAAACCAGTAACTTGACTTTAAATTCTACAACTTTCCAACATAAATTTTATAATTTAGGAAGTAATTAAAGGCTGTATTTCTCAAATGCACCTCGCCTATTTAAGCTTATAGTTTTTGGTCCTAGTTTCTGTGTGCTTCAGTGTTTAACACTGAGAGGATAGGGCTTCCTTTGTCTCTTTCTAAGCTCTGTACAAACACATACACAATCTAATCAAGCTCTCAAGCTTGATTTGAGCCTCTAGGTCAAGCAGTGATACAACAGCCTACTCATGAAAGCATAAGAAATGGGGGGAAAAAATTGCATAGCATTTATGGAAAAAGCTACAAGGATGAGAAGACAAAAAAAACTTTTCAGAATAGTTGTGGGTATGATGTCCAAGAGCAGTTCATCATCTAGGGTTATATATGTCCTTTTCACTCCAGTTGTTCCTTTCTTAGGCATCTAAATCACATAAGCATTCTCAAAAATTTAGCTATTGTATAGATATGGATCAATATAAGGATAACATAGCAACTGGAGTTAAGAAATGTAAGAGAAGAAAGTGAAATACATAGTTTTAAATTCCAGTATAAGTTTCTTACATGTGCTAATGATTTATTAAACTTCTATATGCTCATAAGTCATATCTGCAAAAATATAATTGGCTCTTTATGACTTTAAATAATTTTGTTTTCCTTGTCTGTTTCTGAATTTTATAAAACTTAAATGCTAGATCTGTGAAATTTTATGGTTTAATCTGAGAGCTGCACTGAAAAGTATCAGTTATTGGTGATGCTTCTGGACCTTGGTTCCAAACGTAGCTAATGTTAGTTCATCTGCTTTTAAAAATTCACACAGGAATCTTGCTTTATGGGTCCTCTGAAATTGCTGAGGGAGGAAAAAAAGAAATATATCTTGTCTGGAGCTGAACAGTCATCTGGATATGCCTATGTAAGACATGGGATTTACAAGGATGAAAGTGGTGGTGCTTACCTAACCACTCTGTTGCTGAGCTTCAGGAATTTGTGACTGGTAGGCCATATTTTGACTGGCAGTTAGGACACCTTTCTGGACATTGTAAATACTGACATTTTGAAAATTGAGCCTATTTCAGTTCATCCTGTATGTTCTTTTTATATGAGCCATCCAAAAGCATTCACTGCTTTTGAAAAGCTTTCTCTACTTCCCTAAGGATAATATGTTTTTACATGGCACATAAAACCTTGGACTTGCTGTTCTTTGCTTCTAATACACTGAGTTACAACATAGAACTTGACCATTAGATCCTTGTTCTGTTTTGCTCAGTTTCTGTGTACTACTGTCAGAGCCAGAGCGTTATAGCTTTGACCTAGGTGTAGTTGAAGGTTAGGAAATATCTGGTTATTTATAACCAGAAAGCATAAATCTTGTCTTTTCACATAGCAGCAGCTGCATGCAAATGTATTTTAATATAAATTTGTTGGATTTGAATATAGCTACCTGGCCTTTGCATCAGTCAGCAAAATTGGAAATGTCAGGTCTAGTCTAAAGCAATTTAGCAGCAAAAGCTTGATATTTTAAGCCTGAAACTTCTGTGAGACTGATGGATTGCATTGACTTCCATGGAAATATTACGCGTAAGTGAAGTTAGGTTAAAGTTTGTAGGAGATGTGGTTCAATGATAAACTCTCAAATATCAAAAGGATTTCATGCAGAGACAAGTTATATCTAGTGCATATTTTACAATGCAATTACTTCCTAAATATGTGAAAATGATCACGTGACAAACTTTATACACTTACCTCTTCTTATAATACAGCTCATTTTTGTGTAAAGCCTGGCTGACGTTCCCATGGAGATTGAGTTTCTTTTATTCCACTGTTCAGCTTCATGAGAACATACTAGCTCCTTTCTTGCTGAAAGATCTTACAAAAATTATGCTGTAAAGTTTTTTAAATGTTTAACACACCCATAGTTCATAGTGAACTGTCGTCATATGTATTAAGTATCACCGCCACTATTCAAAGTCAGAAACAGTAACACCTTTTGGAAGGTTGTTTTTTGATACTGTACGGGTTTTGTTGTCTGGTGCATGTCATCAAAATTGTTTAAAACTAGAAGTTGTCACCAAGCAGCACAAGTCCAGAGAACTGCGATCTCCTACATGTTTCTTGCCTTCCCAGATAAAAAAAATGGAATTTTAAGTATCCAAATTGCATGGTATCAATGGTGCACTGACCAGTTGAACACAGCAGCCTCTGGAGCTGAGGCTGCCCCCACTGCAGGTGCTCAGCAGGCACAGTGCAGTGTCTTGGCTGCCTTGATTGACACAAGCCTGCTGAGAGGCAGCAGGATGTTTCTGTCAGAAACCAACTGTTGTGACAGATCACATTGGAAAGGAGCTGGGAAATTTCTAGATTCTGGGACATTTAAGGCTCATCTTCATAGAATCATAGAATGGTTTATTTTGCACCTCCCACCAGACCAGGTTGCTCAAAGCCCCTTCCAACCTGGCCTTGAACACTTCCAGGGAGGAGGCATCCACAGCTTCCCTGGGCAACCTGTGAGCCCATTGTCTCACCACCCTCATTCTAAAGAATTTCTTCCTAATGTCTAAGCTGTATCTACCCTCTTCCAGTTTAAAGCCATTATCCCATGTCCTATCACTACCTGCTCATGTGGACTGGTCTCAGGGGTGTCTGTGCTAATCCCTGTGCGAGCAAACAGCGTGGTGTGAGTGCACCTGAATTAGATCCACTGCTCCTCCTGGGCTGCTGCTCAGAAGCTGCTCAGATACTTGTTTGCTTTGATGACACGGCTGAAGTTCTGAAACAGTAGAAGGCTGTTGTAGTTTGATAACCATTCTGCTGCCTTCTTGGCTGTGGCAGGGTTGGTTGGTTGGTCCCTGGAGTGTGCCTCAGAGCAGTCAGTTTCTGTGCTTCATTGAGGGAACTCAGATTAGCAGGCATGGACATGCTGTGCTCTGCAAACTATAATGTTTATGTTTGCTGGATGTTCTGAATGGTTTGAACACCTGAAGCTATAACATTAATAACAATTGTGAGGTAGCTTGAAGGGTAGGGATTTTTTCTTTGGAGCTTTGGAAAGCTTATCTTAGCAGTGTTGTCTTACAAATGCATTAACTTTGGGTCTCAGAAAACACCTGTCAGAATCAATTTTTTGCTGGAAGGCCAGTGTTACTGCAGAGCAAATAGAGGATAAGGCAGGTGGCCACCTTGCTCAAGAGCTGAGTAAGGCTTGTTTCTGTATTGGTAGAAGAGGAAATCATGGAAGTGCTCTGACCTTTCAGAACCTTTAGAAAGCAGGCTGCAAATACTAGTTAGCAATGCGCTTCCAGAAATGAAAACTACTTAGGGAATCCTGTTGTCTTCTCTCAACCTGCACTCCCAGTCGAGTAACTAGAGAATCTGTCTGAGCTGAAGAAAAACCTCTGGGATTTGACCCATCAAATACTTACTCATTTTGGTGTTTTTGAATTATTTATCATGCCACATAGTGACATGAAAAAATCCAAAAAGTTGAGTAAATGGACCTGGGACAAAACCTTCTTTGTCTGGTTTTCTGGAATAAATTTCTCCTTCATAAAAGCAATGGTATCGTTATTATTGGAACTGTGCTTTTTGGTTCTGTTGCCCAACACTGGAGCCTTGAACAGTCACCTCCACTGACAAAATGATTTTTCAAGAGATGGTGGGCAACCCAGTCATGACTCCAGTGTCATGATAGTTCTCAAATTCTCATCTAGACAGTAGTGTGTGGTTCTGTGTGATGGCTGCCTGGTCTAGGCAGAAATTGGGCAGGTGGTCTGGTTTTGAACAACTTAATTGTGCTGAGTGACAGCACACTGCACCTGGATAAATTACTGGTTCTGTAAAGAAGCAAAATCCGGAGAGTTGAACTACTTTTATTTCCCTGTAAGTGACCCTGGTTGGCCAGAGCAGAGGCATATTGGTGAAGGAACACACACATCTCAGCTGTTCTTTGTGTGTGTGGAAAACATGAACTGGATTTGTACGAGCACAGAACTCACATCTGCAGAGTTTTAAAGCAGCAGCTGAAGTGGAGCTGCTGTTCCTGACAGCCAGCCCAGCCCTGTGCCCTGTTCTAACTGGATGCACTTCTATTGCTCAGCTCCTCTTTTATCCCCATGCAAAAAAAAAATTAGTTACTGGCTGAGCTTTTCTCTCTGTGATAACACGTACCCTGTGTCTTTAGCTCTATAATTGTTCCACTAAGAAAATTAACTTATAGGTACTTAAGTAATGTTTTTTAAATGTATCTCTAAGTGCTGTTGCCAAAAGCCAGCAAATCCCCTTTTTTTATCTTAGTGTGCAAATTGTTTCTAATATGCAACACATTTTTAATTTAGCCTTCACATCCGCGATATTACTATTTAAATGCCATAACATATCTGTGGCACCATTTGATGTATTCTGGATAGGAAGGGAGTTCTGCTCAAGCAATATCAGATGTAACTCCATATGGCATTGTTGTGTGAGGCTATGATGCTTGCCAGTTCCAATTTGGAACATGACATTCAATGCAAATATATCATGATACAACTGCATTGCCAGGATTTGAGCCAATTGCTGTGCTCTTCTGGGTAGAGAGATACATGGTTACAGTGTTGAGGTTGTGGAGTATGTTTTCACATTGGATGCTTAATGAGATAAAGGTGCTCCATATAGTCAACTGCAACTGATATATTTCTCTGTCTCATGAACGTGCACTGCACCAACCATTGGATGAGTAGGCTCGGGAGGGCTTTGTTTCCAGAGTAAAACCAGAAGAGAACATTTTGGTATGTGTTCTAATGATGTAATGTGGTACATACCTCCCCTAGGGCAAAGTAAAAGATGTATTGTTCCTAACCTACCTGAGTCCCTGCTACCAGCGGTCTGTCTTAAAAAGCCAAACAAAGACACAGCTGGTTCTGAAAGGGTGGGTGAGGGTAAGGAGGCAATCAGTATGCTTGGGGTTTGAAATTAAGGCACTCTCTTACAAATATTGGTGCCAGATGCTTAATAGGGGACAGGTGGTTGGTGGGTTGTTATCTTCCTCTTCCTCCTCCTTTTCAATACTAGCTAGTGGGCCACAGTGACGCAGGAGAGATCATGCTGTACTTTTGAAAGGCTATCTGTGCCTGTGGGGATGTGTGATCCAGTACCTTTCCTGCCCCTTTCTTGATGCAGGGGGTCTACTCTCTATTTCTGTGCATTTGCAGTGATAGTTGCTTCTAGCAGACCCTTGTAAATACTCTTAAGGCTTGCCTTTTATGCACCTGCTGGCATAAAACTATTTTCCCTCATTGTGTCTTTCTGAATTTGTTCTATATCTTTTATGTCAGCATCTTCATGACTTTTTGGAAACAGTTCCTTTCTTTTGCTTTGTATCTACAGCATAGACAGTTCATCCTGGCAATAAATTCCATATCAAAGATTATCTTAAGCTTTATGGAAACAAAACTAAATCCTGTAATTTTGACCCCATATACAGTTGATCTAGAGATGGGAATATGTCCAGAATTGCTTCTAATAGATGGGAAAAACACGTGTTGTGGTATGCTATTTGTCAGAGCTTCTAAAAATGAAGGAATAAAGTAAAGCATCACTAGTGAAACAAGAACTTATCACATTGTTCATAGGCACAAGTAAAGTATATCAATAATTTAGAATTCACTCATACAATTTTAGGATATTGTTTATGAAAAAAAAATTACAATTGTGCATGTTCTGTTAGAGCTTCTTAACACTATTTTACATGTGAAAAAATCACAGTAAAAAGAAATAAATGTCATGGCAGCACATGGGCATAGAAAGAACAGATGCTGATTAGGTCATCTTGTTAGTGACTTAAAAACGTCACTGCAGATGGGTACAGAATTGACAGCCTATGCTGAGGAATGTATCACTGGTAAGTTACACAAGCTGCTAGGGAACAAGAAGTGTGGAGATGGAGAGATAAATATGGGATCCTGGAAACTCTTTCAGCAGGCTGAAAAACTGTACTGTGTCAATAACAGTCCAGAATGCCTGAAATAAACCCCATTTTCCATAGCTTGTTGTCAAGAGAGTTTGAAAGAGATGTCAGACATGTTTTCAAGCTGTGTGCAAATCAAAAGGACTACTGGTCTGAAATCCACATGATAAAGCATTCAATTCATGTGATAAAATATTTTAAATCCCTCTTAAAGGGACTAAACTTGCGAGCAGATGCTGCTTGACACAGTTATGGTTGCAGAAACAGAGGTACAAACTCAGTGGTTTGTGTGCTGACAGCTGCATAGCTGAGAGTAAACCAATATTGGACATGATTTGCAATATAAGTTCCTAGTAATTTCCCATCTACAGGGTACAAAATATGTCAATTATTTTGTATATGGGGCTGTTACAAAGATCCTGAGCTGATATGTAAAAAAATGTGTGTAATACTTTGTATTAGAGGGCAGTGACAACACCGAGTTTCAATGCTTAAAAAAAGATCTTGGCCATACAAAGGAAGACAATGGTCCCTGAAGCTCCTGCAGCTCTGAGCTTTCAGTAATTTGCTGACAATCATTTTCTTTTACAAACCATTCATCTAATTTTGCTTCCTGCAGCTGATCCTTTACTCAGGTGATATGTAAAGAATAAGGTTTGGCTTCTATATCTGTTGAAGGTCATATACACAGTTGCTGGTTGAATATTGTGTCACAAAGTTTTGCTTGCACCGTTTGGCATTGTTTAATTACTGGTAATACTAATATTACTTCTAGTTTTTGTTTTCAAGTTGTAAGTCTAGACTGGAAAGAAAATACAATTAGTCTTAAAGATGGTAAGCATGTAATAATTATGGGAGGCTTTGGTTTTCTTCTATTTTTTAGGACTTCCTTATTTTGTATTTTCAAGCTTTGGTCTTAATAGGTAGAAACTTGAAAAAAGAATATACAGCTGAAAGCTGAAATTTCCCTGTAACTGTCAAAAGCCCAAGCATTAAAAAAATCCCACAAATGAAGCAATGCTGAACTGATCTTCAAACTTCTTCCAAGTAACTACACTTGATTTGTATGCGTGGTGCTTTTTGTTCTTGTTTTATAGCTGTGCCACCTTAGAAGCAGATGTTTGAGGAATTGCATGTTGCTTGCTTTGTAAGCCCTGTAACATGCTCATAAAAAGTTACCAATAGGCCTGGTCTCCAGTGGTTTTGGAGAAATAAGTGATGACAGAATACAGTCCATGATGATTCTGCAACCATAATTTTCTGAGCACTTTGTATGTCTGTTTCACTGTTTATATAGATTAATGTGACCTGATACCAACTGATTTTATTTTTACATAGAATTTTCTTCTTTTTTTCTGCTCCTTCTTCTCTGTTTCAACATTGCATCTATGGGCACAAAGCTCAGCTTTTAAGTTTCATTAGCTGTTCATTCACAAAGCTCACCTGTGGGAAGATTTGTGTCTGAGCTATATTTTAGTTCTAACTAAAATTTCCTGTGTGAGACAAGGAATTTGCATTTCAGTTAAAGAGAACAGAATCTGTCTGTTTTGGTGTTTTCTGTTTTTCCCGTCACCATGGTATCTTAGTACTTGGTAGTTTTGAAGGCTGAAAAAGAGCAAGCCAAATTTATTAAGGGTGTAGACTGATCTAGCATTTGTTTGGTGATACAGTAGTTTAAGAACCTCCACGCAGTAGACCTCTTGGTAAAATGTGTGTAAATGCATTAACCCTGAGCATGGAGCTGGTGTAGGTGTGAGCAGGAGAGATTCACCTACAACACTTTTCTCTGGTGTTCTCTTGGCAGAGGTGGTGCGTGGCATCCTGCACACCCAGCAAGCAGTAAGAAATCCACGTAGCTTGGAGCTGTGCTGCTGCACATCATCATCCTGAAAATAATTACATGTGTAAGACACCTTCAAGTATTCCTTGTTCAAACTCCTCTCTCACATTTTCATCAAAGAGCAGCCCTAGGTTTTGCAAGAAGCAGTTATGCCATAGAAGTTGCCATTGTATGAGCTAAACCACTTGCATCAGGGTTTCCTGAGACTGGTACCCATCTCTCTCATCCCCTGCTTTACAGGAAGAGATAGTGGTTGTGAAGAGCAGGTATTATAGAAAGATGACAAAGTTTTCCTCATCTATCAAAGTATTTTGAGAAATAGGCATGCTGAATGCAAAAAGCAAGGAGATAAGTTTCTTGTTTAAAAAGAAAAATGTCAGGTTGTAAAGGACATGCTTTGAACCCAAGTGTCTGCTTGACTTTTGGTCCACTCTTTTTTTTTTCCCTGCCCTTTTGCAAATAAATACAGTTAGTCCTTTTACTGCACCGTTTCCATGGTCATTCTTAGAGACTTTTAATATTTTTAAATATTACGTATGAATGAAATGATATTCATCACCAAAATGTACAAAAAAAACTTAGCAAAAATTTTCTACTCTGCGTTTTTCCCAAACTAATTTTCTTTTCCCATTGCTTTGTCACTGTTTTATCTCCAGCTTTTAATGGGGAAAGTTGCATCACTGTGACAAGTGGATTAGCCACTCTAATAGTTTATGAAAAAGTGAGACAGGGTAGGGATGACAGAAAACAAAATAGAGACTAAAGCACATGGGTCAAAAAAGATGCATTTCCAGCAGCTGATTTTAAAAAGAATCCGGTAGGGGAAACAGGTGGTGGTCATGAAACAAGGAAAAGTAACAGCTAACTTGGAGGCTTAAAGTTAAATAAACCCTCTAACATCTCAGTTAATTAATTGTATGATACAGTGCTTGCAAATATACAGAAGTACAGATACACTGAATGGAAAAACCAAATCCTCGCGGCTGAATTTACTTGCAAGTCAACTTGAGGGTTGGGTGTCAGACTAATTTCGTTAATGTATACCTTTGTACTCCAGACTGATAAAATCCTTTCTTCCAGACATTTTTCCAGTGTTTGTAGCCATCATCTTTTCACTGATTCCAAAATCTTTTAAGTAATCCAGATTTTTATATAAACAGGGAGTTTATTTGGAGGTGACTGGTCTGTTTCACCATTGATATGCTAAGACTGTATTTTTTACCATGGAAAACATGTAGTTTTGACTGCCTCCATTATGGTAGGTAAATTTAGATGATGCTCTGAAAAGTACAGATGGAAAAATGTTCTTTAAAACAGATTCTGGAAAGTGGGTCTTAGTCCCCTCTAGGGACATTTGCAAATTTATGTGACAGCTGTAATACCATTTATGCAACTCTCATCCCTAGAGCAAAGAGGATTTGTACTGTAGTTATGAGTTGTTATGAGATTTGTAATATCAGCAGTCTCAGTGAAACTGGATCAGATCAGATGGCTAGCAAAGAAAACTCCCTTTCTACACGATGATTTCCTTCTGTGGCAAGTCTTTGACTAATCTGAGAGAAAATGGTGTTGGCAAGTGGAAAAATGGTGGTTTTTCCTTCTGTATTATGTAGGCTTCAGCACTGCAGTAGAAGGCAGAAGGGAAAGGGAAGTTGGGAAGAGGGTGAAAATGGAGAGGTAGGTGTATCTAGCATGTGCTATGCTCCTAGTCTCCCTTTTGTGCGTGAGTCCTACTTGGTGATAACTATCCAGACTGAGAGTTGGAATGTTTGTAGCATCCTGCTACAAACTGCTACATGAAAATGAGAACCTCATGAAGTGAAGTGGAACCTGCAAGGTGACCTGCAATGTGGTTTCATGACACTAAGCAAGTCTGCTTAGGGGTTGGTGCAATACAGACAGTAAAAAAATAAACACAGCTGAGCAACAGAGCTCATAGGAATAAGCAGAATATAGCTTTAAATCAATGGCTTTCCCCAGCAACTCAAGCGTGGGGTTGTTACACCACAGGAAGCTGCGCTGTTTGTGTCTCTGATTTAATACACTGTTCTGCTACCATGATGATGAACAGATATAAAAACATATATAGATTAACAAGGGACATTAAGCTTTGTGAGAGGGTGACAGAAGAGGATTGTCTAAGCATTGAGCATTCTTTTAAAAATGTACAGACTTCGTTCTGCATGACCTTTTTTTATTGCTAGCCTCAAATAAAAGAAGGGAGCTTATACTTTATCCTTTGGGCTGATGGACCTGAAGTGCAGATAACCAAAAGAATACTCTATTTTCCTACTGAAGGAACTTGGGCCTTGACTAAATGGAAAGATAAGGCCTTTCACATGAGCCTTATCTATAGGTTTCTATATCTTCTTCATCAGTTGCAATAGGTTCAGAATAAAATGAATAGAAAACACTTTTACTGACACTAGGCAAGTTATGCATCTCTTGGTTCTTAAAGAAGTGGCAATGTACTAATTAAATATGAATGATGAAAGATGACGAAAGAGGCTTTTTTGTGAAATCTATTTACCATCTACAGTTCAAGTCTCTGTTGCTAAGGAGAAAGATTCAAACTAAAATTTTAGTACTGCAGGAGGAGGTATGTTCAGCAAGGTATTGTAATTCTATTATTTTCTTTCAGCTTGGCTTGTTATAAAAGGGTTCATTCCCTTCTAAAATGCACTGACTTCAAGAGGACAAGCTTCAGTATTAGAGGTGGAAATGCAGTTATTCCCTGGCCTTGTTAAGCTGGTGAGAAAAGGGGGTAGCAGCAGTAATTTGTATAAAGAAGCTTCTTAATAACAGTTGCTATCTGCTTCTCTTTATCTTGATGGTCGCTAAAGGCAAAGAGGGGAAGGGTGTGAGAAGGAGCATTACCCACATTCCCAGGGCACGCCTGTAATGCTAGGTGTCAGAACATGGTGGGGATTGGTGGTGATGGAGGTGTTCCAGACCTCAGAAAAATTAGGGTAGTGATCCCATTTTTCTGAAAAGTCAGGTTGTAGTTATGCTTTTGAGGCTTCTCATGCTAGGCTTCTGACAAAGAAGTTAGACAAATAAAACAGTTAGCAAAGAGAAAAGGGGTAACTACCATTAATCTCCACAGCAGCAGCATGTCTACAGCAATTCCACTTGCTTCAGAATTGATTTTTTTGATATTTGAGGCATTCAACATATTGATGGATGGGCTGTCAAAGTCAGGAGAGACGAACTGATGTATATAATATCATTTATTGAGACAAAAATACTGAAATTACCAGAGTGGATCTTCCTTGAAGTTAAAAGGCTTGTGTTTCTGCTTTGTATGCCTTGATAATCAGTTACAGACTGTAAAGTAAATACAGTAGTTATTTCAAACTGGAATGCCAGGCAAAGCAAAAAGTCAGCCAGGAAAGAGACTTTTCTTCATTATGGAGCTGATTTTAGGAGCTAAACTGGAAGAATATGTTTCCTGGGGAGCCAATAAGTTAAAGGGTGCTTTTGCAGAACAACTCAGAGCAGAGGTCTGTGTCTCTGAACCAGTTCCACAGAGAAAAGTAGGTGCATAGCATAGGCACCCAAATTTAGATGCCTAAAGACTGTGTGAATACTTTCCTAGAGCGTATGTTGCTATAGTCACAAGGACATTCTGCACCCCATAAAGTATTTCAGTGAACAACTGTTGTAGTGTTTGGTCCACTGTAAAAACAAGATTATCTGTCTGGTTGGGGTATTATTTTTATATTTAAGAATATGATTGGATTTTTCGTAATAGATCAAATGAACCAATATATGTCCTAAAGCCTCTCTCTGCTTCCAGCAAGCCACTGGCTAATTTGAGCCACATTGATACTGAAAACTGGGATTCAAAGAGTACTCAAGAAGACCATACAGACTTTAATGTGCCTTTTCTCATGAAATATCTTTTGCACTGTCTGTGGTATCTTTTGTCTTTACTGCAAATGTTGCATTTCTTTTCCTGGATTGTACTAGATATTTGACATCCAGCCTCTCTCCATGTACTTATTATTTAATGGAAGAGGGAAAACTTCCCCCCTACCCAATTCCTCTGTACAGAACAAACTTGAAATAGGAATGCTAATTGATATGAATCCACTGCAAAGAGCCTAGTGTTAAGAGAAAATCACGGTTATACCGTGATTATTTGTAACAAGGATGTCTTACTTTGTTAGGAAATAAATAGACCACTGGTCTATTTCATACATGATGTCAAGTAACCTCTATGTGAATTTTTACAGTCACCTCTCTTGTATTACATGGAAGCAGTTTTTTTCATGGAAATTATTTATAGGGCCTGTTGTATATCAATACCACTATGCTGAATTCAATAGAATTAAAGTGGGCACCTGGTTTACACAGAGAGAAGCCAGTGTATCACTAAACCTATCTCATCAGATGGGAAGCACATCCCTTTTTCAGAGCTCAGTGTTGCTGGAGCCTGTGGTGTTTCCTGAACACAAAGCATCCTTTCTAATGACATCAGGAGCTTTAATTTTTAGTCTGTAAAAGTATTGCAAATGATGCTAGCAGAATAAAATTAATTTAACGTTTATCTGTTGCTTAGTGAGGTCACTGAGCAAACAGCTTGAAGGCTGTGATTACGTTGTACTTTCTACAGACTTATTAAAACATGCAATTTGTATTTTGTCTTCATGAAATGATTTTGAAGCTCAGAATTTAAATTGTTAGGCCAAGCTGGGAGGTCTCATCACAGCTCCAGATATTGTGTAACACCCTAGAGTACAGTCTCTGGGGTTTATGCAGAAATTCTTGGGAAATAGGACAGAAACGTCACTGACTGACAGTTGTGGTACAGTAGCAACACAACTGACCACTTCATAGCAGATCTGACTAGATTCTTGGAGAGCAGGTTTTTTACTTTCCACTTAAGTCAATTACCAGTAAGAGGGTTTTGATAGAGATGATACTAAAGCTTTTTTTAATGTACTGAGTGATCCCTTGTGGCCTTCTTCAAATATGCGTTGTGCTCCGTTGTAGGCAGGTAATGGCTTTTGCTCTCCAGAAATCTTGTGTATTTTGCTTTTCACAGTATACAAATGGTGAGCAGGTATAGAAGAAGAGCTGGTAGAGAAGCAGGTAACTGGGATGCAGGTTTATCTGCATTTTATCTCTCTGACTCTTCTGAGCTGGGGATTAGAAGAGGGCTTACTAAATTCTTTCTCTGATGCTGCTCCATACTGCTGAGTATGGGCAAGAAAACCTAGTCTGGGTCTTTTTCCTCGTATCAAATCAGACCAAGGGTGAGGTACTGCTGGGCTTGCTGGGGGTAGAAGGAACACCACTTGGCTTTTTAAATTTAGTTCTGTGTGAACCTCACAGTATTGGCCTTGTGTACAGAACAGCCAGTTGCACAAGATAAATAATGTTGCATTTTTGAAGTTTCACGAGCTTTCTAATAAAATATTTTTTTAAATACAGTAAGTAGGATGTGAGTCTTACAGCTTGACTGTTGCTTCAGTTTAAGTGCCAACTTTTTAAAAGAACCTAAACTGTCATGTGGCACCAGTAGTGTCATGCACAGCCCCCATGTGAAAACTCTTGTCCTTCGCTGTATTTTTCTTTTGACCACTAGAAACCTCAGCCACTGTTGTGCTTGCTGTGGCTACACGTGCAGTAACCACAGAAAGATGTTTCAAACCACTGATCAAGGTTCTGTCTCTACTGGCCATAGATTTAACATTGTTTTTTGCTTGTGCTCGCAGATGTGTTTTGGCTTTTGGAACACAGTAGTATAAAAGCTATATTTTTAAGAAAAAGTTTTTTCAATTTCAAAATTAACAGGACTTGCTTACTGACTGTCTCCTTAACTGAATTTGGGCACTAGAGCAATAGGTAAGGTTAATAATTGCAGGGTTTTGTATTCTGTAGGCCTCCAGTTACTGCAGTAGCCTGCAAATATGAATAATTTGGCTTGTGGTTCCTAGTGAGAACTGAAATTTGCAATTGAAGATATTAACAGGGAAAAAGTGATTGAAGAAAATTTCATTTGGTGCAGAGGCAATCAGGTAAAGACAACCAGGTGTTGCCAATCACGAGGAGGAAGGCAGGAGCTCCTGTTAAGCCCACTTGTGCCCAGTTAGGGTTGGCCCCCACTGCGCATGAGCAGAACTGGGGGACCAACCCTAACTGGGCAGAGGTGGGCCTAACAGGAGCTCATCCCTTCCTCCTTGTAATTGGCAACACCTGATTGTCTTTACCTGATGGCCTCTGCAATTTGGATTACCCTCTGTTAAGCCAGATATGTCTCATCCAGTCTCTATGTCCCTCAAATCTTCCTTTACTTTAATAGGACTTTGTTGTACTAACATTGGGAAGTATTAGGAGTTTACCTAACCAGTATCTTTTCTACTCCCATCTTCAGTATCTTTAATTGTCCCCTATAAAATTTTTAAAGAAGGTGTCAGATAATGGATTCTTTTGAAAATCGACTATTAGCAAACATAAGATTATACTGCAAGGTGAGGCAGAGCAATAAACATGAAGACGCTTCATAATAATGTGTCTGGTTATGCCATGAGGCTGGGACTTGTGTCTTGCTTGGCATAATGAACTGCACCTTTGCAGCCTGTGTCATGCCTACAGTAATCTCTACCTGTTGCTTCCAGGATCCTGAGTTCCCTGGGAGTTCACAGATGTAAATCTGCCCCCTCTAAACAGCAATTCCTTGCATCTTCTTGGGGGGATGTGAATTAGTGCTGGTAAAGGCAGATTGCACTGCTGAGAGATACTGCTGAATTGGACTCCAGCGTTTTTTTTTTGCTGTTTTCATAACCTTTTTAGGTCCAGAGGAAATGTCTCTCAAATTGCTGTGGTCTTCTCTTCACCATACCTTTGCTTTCTTAACCTTGGCCTGTGTTTTATCATCTCTCTGATGGGACGCATCAGAATTTCTTCGCCATAGCAGGAATCTGACTCAAAAGACTTCAGGTATAATCACTGTAGGTCTAATAGAGTGGTTTTGTTCACTATTGGAAGATGGTATTGGTGAAAAATCAACACTGTTTTTAATACCCAGGAGCTCTGGTTGTCTGGACCCTAAATGTAGAATTTACCTGTCTTCAATGACTAAATATTTGGTAGCTGTTAACACATATCAGCTAGTGAGGTAGTTAATACTCTATGCTAACTGACTCTATACAATGGGAAAATTGCTGCTCACCCTCTCCAAGGATAGCCCTGCTAGGCCACTGCCATCTTCCTATGTGACCACTAAACCATTCTTGATGTGCCTCACCAGCCCTGAAGCAGGTGCAAAGCAGTGTCTTGTGGAGGTGGCCTTGACCCCAGCACATAGATGTAGTCCATTCCATCTCTAGCACCAAGATAAATCAAGAAGAAAGCTTGGCAAAAAAAAGGCTGAGCAACACAGGTGAAATTTGACCAATGAATGGAACATGCCCTCATAAAGTTCTTAGGGTTTTGGTAAAATGGTAAGCCTCCAGTTGGAGGAGGGATGGGGAATTAGCAGGGGTTTTTTTTCCTATAAGCAGGCACTTGGTTTGAAAAATAAATTGCTTGACTGTGAAAGTGTTTGGCAGGGGAAAGAACCAGAAACAAGGGCTCATTTTTGCGTTAAGAAGACACATGAAAGATGGAGGTGTTGACAGAGGCAGGCACTCTGAAGTTGTTTATTATTAAATGGGCACAACCATTCTCCTTTCCTTCTTTGTTTGTGGGAACAGAGAAGAAATGACCTGAGGGGCACTGTTTCATATGGACCTAAAATGTGACAAACTAGGCCCAAACACTGGGCCAGCAAGCAGAGTGTAGCAGATAGCCGGAACTCCATTTTGTTCCACAACTGAACAGCAAATGCTTTGGCCCCTTTTCTTCTAAAGGTGCTTTCTGATTTTTTCCTGTTTCTTTCTCGCTTCTTTGTCCCTAACTCCCTTTCCAGATTAAAGAAAAACAGCCTCCAATTATTTTAATGGTCCATATTTCTGTCTGTGAACGATACATCTGTTTTTGTACAAACTGTTCCAGTTCAAAGGATAATGCTTCTGAAAGTGGTTGATCTCCACTTCTGGATGCTGATGTTTTGTCTGCTGAAAAACTGACTTCTCTGGTCACTGGTAAAATACATTTAGAAAGATATGGAGCATCTGTTAATAACTTGTCAAACAGATGGACCCAACTAAGTGAAACAGCTTTTTTGTGCCTGGACCCCCTTTAAAGCATTGCCTTCCAGCTGCTTCTTTCTTTGAAACAAGTATCTTGCAGAAGGCATACTGAGTATCTGGAGTTTCTAATGCCTGCATTCAGATGCCGAATTAATTACAATACCAAGTCTGGATGGAATAATCTGAATAATGTTCTGCAATGCTTAAGCAGACATAACTGTAAGCCAAATCACTGTTTCATGCAGAGGAAAACTGAACTCTCCGGTTTAATGAAATTCTTTGCATATGCCTCTGAAGTAGTAAATGAACACCATGGTAAAATCTAAAGATTTGGAAAATTTTTTACAGGATTTCTTAACAAAAAGCATTCAAGCCATAGAATAAATACTTACAGAGGAAAAGGCAGTGGTGCATCATTATTTGAAATCTTGCTGAAAGATGCAAATACAAATTTCTGTAGTGGAGTTTCAGTGTTGCAGCATATCTGTCTGTCCCTGAACCTGTTTGACCTCTTTGCCTGTGTTGCTGAAATGAGGGTTGAGTCTATAAAGGTAAAATCTGAACCTTATTGTCAGTGAATATGATTGTTTATGTAGAAGAGTGGTAAATCAATTATTTAGAACACATTAATATCTCTTCTCCTGAAGTTGGAGATAGCCATCTAGATTGAAAGGCAATACCTTTTGAAAAACAAGTAACAAACAGCCCTCTACATAAACTGTAACTACCTGCAACTAGCAGAGCCTGTAAAAGATGTGAAGTTTCAGTGTAAAGGCATATTTGCCTTCACTTATTTTGGTGGAGGGGCTCCTTTAACTCTGTTAAGCCATTGCCAGTGATGGTCCTGCAGCCTTCAGAGCAGACCTGCCTGCTGGCTGTGTGTGCACGGCAAGGGATCATGTGGAAGTCAGCATGGCCTGACAGCTACTGTACCTTCAGTGGCAGATGTCTTTCCAGGCGTTCTTAGAGCACTGCTAACCTGGAGGTTTATCAAAGGTACAGTTTTAAACGGAAGATTTGGGCTGTTTGTCTTTGAAGGGTCTTCAGATGGTTTTACTGGCTTGATCAAATCTACACTAATGCTTACTTGCCTGTTTTGGGGAGAGAATAACCCCAAGAGCCGTCTGTTTAAAAGTAGAGGTGCTGCCCAAATAAAGCTTGTATAAACTTATTTGTAATTTTATATTCTTGTAATAAACTGAACCTGCATAGTGGCAAAAGCAGAAGTCTCTTTTTCTTATTTTTCTACCACCCCTGTATACACCACACTCTCTTACAGCCTTGCTAAGTTTGTGGTTGCACGCTTCCTCCCTCTGCCCCCCCGCCAGCAACCTCAGCCTTACACCCAATCTGCAGAGTCTGCATGTGCAAAGGAGAATTCTGTTTTTCATCTTTTAAAAATCCTGCTCCCTTCGCTGTTTACCTACCTTTGAGAATAAAAGTAACCTGTAGAACATTATTGTGAGAGAGCAACCAATTTTTCTTCTGAACCAGAAAAACAAAGGAAGTAAAATCCTCTTATGTAAAATTTGGGCTATGTCTCAAAAATTTCTTACCCTACCATTCTTCTTTTCCTTCCTAAGTCCCCAGCTTTGCCATCTGCACTCTCACTAGGGCCTGGGATTTGGCTATATGTGAAGTGGGGTGAGACAGCTGAAAAATTGTTCTAGGAAAAAATTCTGCTAAAGGTGCTCTGTGTTTGGATGGTAACTGCTGAAAAGGAAGTGCTTCCCTGCTTCCATTAGTGACTTTATCATGATTGCTGCTGCTATTCTTCTGCACTTAAAGTTTACTGTCAGGTAGATTGCGTTAGTACTAGAGAAATATTTCCACTTCTGACATTTACAGTTATAGATCAAATATCTCCTTTTCACAAGTTCAGAAACTCCTTAATAGATACTGCTGAATAAACTGGGCTGAGCCTTTTAAACATTCTCTGTCCTGTCTTTTTAGTCTGGGTTTGGAGAAGAATGTGGGCTTTTTCTTCCCCTTGAGGACAGCGTGAGCCAAAATATTCTGTAGCCCAATTCTTCTCTCCCCTGTTTGGCAGCTGTGTGGAAGGCTTATGGTATGTGGAGTTCAGGGCAATTCCATTGGAATTTGCTAGAGTTGCACTGATTTATACCTGGTGTGAGTCTCATCTTTCCAAAATATTACTGATGCAACAGAAATGCAAAGCTGAAAATTCCTTAACTGAGAAGAAAAGTGAGCTTTATTTTTGAAGTTAGTTAATGCATCCTTATTACCACTGGATCATTCTTATCATTAACTGAAAAAAGCTTATAACTTGCAAGAGTCTAAAAATAAAACCACCAATAAAAATACTTTATTCATTAGTTTCCAGTAGAGTAGAACCCCTGAAACCTTGCTAAGACTGCTTTAGAATCTGACAGAGCATCTGTCTCGAATAGACAGGTTGTAAGGCTAGACTTTCCTGATACTAGAATATATGCCCTATCCCTGTGGGCAGATCTTCCCTGTGTTGCTTCAGGTTTTTCAGTGTTGGCTTTGGAGGGATGGTAGTCGGAAGTACTTTCTTGTGACTGGAAGATAAATAGGAGCTTCAGTCACAGAAGTGACACCTGTGTTATTTTATGTAGTCAGGGCATCCAGGCCTTAATAAAAACATGAATTTTAACTTGTTTTCAGAGTATGAATCTCCTCATTTTGAGACGGTGCATCTCTTTCCCCAGCAAACATCCGATGGTCCATAGCATTGGACTAGAAGGATAGTCATGCCTAAGAAGGAAGTCAGTCACTGAGTAACAAACTTTTCATTCTTTTCATTTCATTTGTACTTGATTTGATTCACTTCCTGCTTCAAACCTTAGTTCTGTGTTCCTAGGCAGCTGAAGCTTCACACCCAAAGTCTGTTTTTCCACAGCAGTTGAGTGATCCCTGCACACATAAGGCCCTGCAATCAAAGGACTGGGACAGAGGATATACCATGTGTGTGTAGGTAGGTGTTTGCAATTGCCTAGAAAAAGAACATTACTGCATTATTATAAGGGTCTTGTTTGACCCCCTGTCTCATAAACAGTCTGTTTTGGGCTTGTTTGGGCTTTTTCTTTTTGATGGTGAGAGAAGGCAAAGTGAGGGACTGCAAAGGTAGTGGGGAAATCTGCTAGAGATGTATCTGTAGAAGAGCAAATGCTGTCTGTAGTAACAGCTTGAGGTCCTGAAGGTTAATGGAGTATGTTCCTTGAAGTTTTGCAACCAGCCTGTTGTACAAGCATCTACTCTCTAGTTCCAAAAGCAAGAATTTGGTTTATTATTGAGCTTCTCTTGTATTATCAACAGATAAAGAAATCATATCTAATTGTGTGACTTAAAGGATTCTGTGTGTTGTGAGTTAAATTTGCTGCTACATCCAGTTTAGTTCACTGTAAGTTCAGTATGTTACTGAATATTTATGAATGAATATTTTCTGTGTTTTACAATGCCATTTAGCAATACGTTACAGCTAGAGCCAAATAAAATAAAAACATTCTTACAGAAAGAGCAGACTTGGGGGAAAATATCTCATCAGATTCTTTCTTTTCCTTGATAGATAGTTTGGGGACCTGTTCTGGAATTTTATAAATTACTTGTTTGTGAATTTGGCATAAAGTCCTGGCCTTGGCAGAAGTTAATGAGTATTTTACTGCTGAGTTCAGCAGTGGTAACACTGGAGTTCTTGCTTCTATCCTTCTGTCCACATTTCCTTTCCTGAAGTGTGTTGAGGTGCAGGGATGCAGACGGGGAGAAGACTGGTTGTCTTTCAGCTTATAAAGTGACTGCTTGGAGGAATTTTCAGAGCTGAGTTATCTGCAGAAAATAAACTTTTCCTACCCTCTGCTCTCCCCTCTGCTCCCTTAACCCTTCCTTCCCCCTCCCACACAGTCTCTCTCCATCTCTGGGATGAGGACAGATTACTGACTATTACCTTAAGCAGGTTCTGTCTTAAATTTTTACTTTTGCTGAAGGAAGGAAAGAAGGCTGTTTGGATTTGCCTGATCTTTTAAGAGTCTGGACAATATTTGTATTTACAGTTCTGTATCAATACAATAAAGCCCAAGACAGAGATATTTTAAACTTGACCCCCATGTGCAGTGTTCCACCCTAGTGATGTCCAGTCTGTCTTAGCTCTCTATGATTAGATTGTTTTATTTGCAACCAAGGTGATCCAAATGACTTACCTACATCTGTTCTGATGTATTTGGAAGCTCTTTTCTTATTTTGGGCTTGGAATACTTCTGATAATTTTTTTACTTATGAATTCTCTGAAGTCAAGCTCACTGACTGTCTTTGACCTCACAGGTTCTGTCCTGCCCCTCTCTATTGGTGCAATAAATTGTTTTAATTTGCTGCAAAATGTTTTTACTAAGATTTTTGTATTTATAATGGCTCTTTCTAGGCTAAGGTACAAATGGATAGCATATGGCTATTGTGAGAATAAAATATTAATTTTGGCAAATTCAGTCAATTCACAGTGGGTGTTCTTAGCCTTTAAAACAAAATTATCACATATTTGGCACAACTATCAAGTGCCTGGGTTTTGACTGTGAGCCTTAATCACCAAATGAAGAGAGCAATGTATTATTAACAAACTATGAAGACACAGTAGCTACGACTGTATGATCCAAGGGTTCATACACTCTGCATGGGTTTTCTGCATGGCTGCCACATGGTAGGAAAGAGGATAGGTTTCAAAGCTAGGGCAATAGGCAACCATTAAAATACTCAAAATGGAGTGGTCTGAGTGATGTGTTGGGTTCAAGCATGCCAGGAAAATCAGTTTGGATCCACAACCTAGAAATTCTGCAAGTGTCTGGATGTTTGTTATCATCCCAAATATTCAAGCCTGTCTTGGTCTGTTGTTACCATTGAGTCTCAAGGAAGAAGAGAACAGTTCTATGCAGGGAAAAACATCAGAAGGGTATTGATTGGTTAACTGGAAACCCACTGATTATATATATCCACATAGCACAGCATCTGATGGGCAATGCTGTGTGAGAGCAGCGTAAGCGGTATCACATCTTCAGAGTGCTTCACTTGCTTGTGTAGAGTGCTGACAACTCCTGCAATATCCTCTCCTTGGGAAATGAGGAAAGTCACTGTTACATAGGAGGGCATTCGAGCTTTTATTGTCTGCATGGATACATTCAAGCCATCTTCATTTATTTCTAAATACCTCACCCCTTGTCTGACTGCCCTCCAGAGTGACACTCACTTTTCAGAAAACATGTGGCCCAGTGGTGTTACTGATGGATGATGAAGATTCTCATTTTCACGAGCATTAACAAAGCCTTGTAAACTATGTCATTGCCTCTGTGCTTCATTGGATCATGATCTTCTGTAGCAACACCAGCTAATGGAAAATACAGGGCTGTAGAAAAGGCCATTTTCCTTTTGCTGTATATAGTATGGTCTTTACTCTGTGTCTCTTGTAAGAGACTATGTGTTGCTTTGAAAGGACTGATGTTGATTATGTTGAAGGAGATCCCCAAAGTGGGACAGACCTATATGACATGGCACTGGTAGTGGGCTGACTGGTGCTGTCAAATTGTGGATTCATGAATTCTCTTTGGCATTAGTCTTCAAAAGCTGTAGAGCCAACCTTACCGAATTTGGGCATCTTCTGAGGATGATGGGGAATTTTGAGCACTAAATGAAAACTTCCTGAGTTATGAACACTTTTCATTCACATAAAACTCAGTTTCTGGAAAAGTTTAATACTTTCTAAGAGTACTTGGGAATATGCTGATAGATGTAGAATATTCTTAAATTCTGTTTTTAACACAGTAATATACATGTGCTTGTGCATTTAAGTTTGTGTGGGTAGACATTGATTTGAAGGCAGATTGCCCAAAGGGGAGAGCAAATTTCCATTAACCCTGCATGTAATTTCTGCCTCCTGTCTGGACTGCTGTTTGGAAGTAATGTGACAGTATTAATGGTTCCTAGAGATCATTTTTTCTGTGTATCTCATATGCTAGGCAAATATAAACCAGAGGAGAGGGAAAAGGATGGGGAAGGGGAGAAGTCCATTTATTAAACAAGAGTTTGATAATAGATTACTTTTTCTGGGAGCTAGATTACCACCACCAGAACATATGCTAAGTTGGTAGATTACCACCACCAGAACATATGCTAAGTTGTAACTTGAAGGTATTTTGATAATACATAAAATGCCTTCCAAACTCTTAAATATGTATTTTGATATGTCTGCTTTTGTAGTGTCAGATAAGCTCATTTATCTTCCAAACTTAGTGCTTGCTCTCCAGTTTATAAGGTCAATTGATTAGCACAGGAATTCAAGCTGATGTAACCTTGAACTTGATTCGTCCAGGTCCTGGGTTCATAATCTCTAGATGTCATCCTTCCTCTGGTGTGCTACATGTGTCTGGATTGCTGGGCCTTTCTGGCATCCTTTGCACATCACTGTCTGTGTTCTGGGTGTGTCTATACCCCCTCTCCTTCTGTGAATATTTAAGGGCAAAGTTAAACAGAGGAATTAATACGATAACTGGCATGTGGCTATTTCTTTTCTAACTATTCACAATGGAAAATTGATTTTCATTTTTAAACACTAGGATTTTTTGAGAGTGTGGGTGTGTTGTGAGGTTTTTTGAGTGATGATTTCACTGGGTCTCTATTAGCTCTATTCTTACTTGAGTATATTTAAGGCTACTGTAAAAACTTCTTCACTTCCTAAAGTCTTGTTTGTAGGATGATTTGAAGAATAATTTAGAAGCATGTCTTTGGTTCATCTGAATGTATTCAGTCTTTTTCAAAAACTAGAAGGTTTTGCTTTTTATCTCCACCACCCCCGCCCCCTCCTTTTTTTTCCTTGAAAAAAAAAAAAAAGAAAATAATCAGGATTCTCTTCTGGGCCTACAGTCATAGTGACCCTGCCTCTGACCATGAGAACTGGAACTGGAGATTTCTTTAATTTGGAGCTCCTTTAATACTGCTCTAAGCTTCTGTTTAATGTCACAGGAGGTGGTTTGAGAGTAAATTGAGATGCTCTCTCTTGCAGGGTTTAAATGTGCTGTTTCCATTGCTACATCCTGCTGATACAGTGGTAAAGGATTAAAGTGAAGATCTAATTTGATGTAGACCTAATTAGAAGTCTGCGAGACTTAAAAGCATATATTGCTTTTATTATTAACTTATTTTATTTTTTAGGTACTGTAGTCTTTATTTATAGTCTAATGCATATGATGACTAACTTATATGCATTTTAAACTCTCTTCTTCTCAATTCTGTGATCAATAAAGCCTGGTATGGGTTTTTATTCCCTTTTTAACAGAAAATGCAACTTTTGGAAAGCATGAAAAATATATCAGTTTCCGTTTAATGAGAGCATATTCTGCACTTGCAAAAAAACCAATATTGCCATCTAGTGGGAGTGAAGATTTTGACCTGTCTGGCTCCTCCCTCTAGGTTACGGTTACCCAGCTGTTCTGTGGATGTTGAACATGTAGCAGGTCTTCACTTTCCCCAAACTTTGGCAAAAAAGATGATAATTTTATTACTGAAGTCACTCTTGCATATATTTCTGGATAATCAGGAATGTTTTGCAGGTTTAGAGAGCCAAATGTGGATCTTTACAAGCTGCTTTCTAAAGTACACCATCCAAGAACAGGGTGGCACTTCTTATGCTACAGTCTGGTTGGGTGACGTTCCTGTGTCACTGCCTCTGCAACATGCAGATAAATGTAAGCTTTTAAACATTCTGATTTCCTGACACCTGTAAAGAATGTTAGAAAAATACATCTTCTTTTTCAAGCCTTTGTACAAAAATATATTGAAAGCGTTCTAGGGTATATGTGGAAAAATATATTTAACATGTTCAATGAAACACAGCAGGGGGGAGGATTTGGCTGGAGGTTTGAGATAAAGTGATCTCCAGAACATTTTTTCTTCTGCTTTTCCTCTCCTTTGTTTCAGGTTTATTTCCACTGGGGTTCATAGAAATGGAGAGAGGATGGCACCTGCTTAAATTCATTCTTTTGCTGCCTTGTAACACTGTATTCAACTCTTGTTGCCTTGTTACACTTTTTCTTTTTAAACTGCAGCTGTCCAGAATCAGCTAGGTAGCATTTTTTTCCTTGGATTTAATCATAGCATTTAATTAATCTCCTCCTTTTAGTCATCACTCTGCAGCTTAGTAGTGCAAGGTCCTAAGAACCTAAGCATTACTTAGAAACACACTAATAGTGGTTCTAGTTAATTCTTATGTCCAGCGATTGCATTTTTCAATCAAAGTGCTGAAATAGAAATCACCCATGCATGCTCTGCCTCACTCTGTTTTTAAAACACAGAACAGCAGAATGATAGTTCTGATAGTGTCATTGTTATCACTCTTTCTCATGTTTCCTTCTTTTGCTCCAGTCCTCCAGCAATGAACTGAATGTGATCTAGAGTGCTTTACATATATTTTGGGAAGAAAATTGCTACCTGTCTTTCTGAAAGCCTATATGATACATAAAGGAGACAAATCTATGTGTTTTTGTCAAATTCAATATTCTGTTGACTCTTCATCCTCTTTCTTTGCTTGAGGATGTTTATGTGGTTTTCATCAGTTCCATTCAGTACTGCTAAGCTGGTTTGTTTGGTTTTTGGGTTTTTTTTTTCACTCAGCGCTGCATCACTGCTGGTGCCTTGTCTTGCTGTTTGTATTTGGGTGAGGTATGTGTGGCATACCTTGGGGAGGTCAGGTTTGTGGCTGGAGAAAATTTTTAAGTTTGAAGTATTAAGTTAGCTTAGCATCAATATCTGGGATCCAATCTCCTCCTCATTGCATGTTTGCTCCCTTTATTTGGAAGAGGATTTCAAAGCAATCAAAAGATATTTATTGGGAGTCTATATTTGTTAGAGATAGCACTGATCACATTTTAGTTGTAGAAAACAAAAAAATAAAGAGAAAAGTTTGGACTAAGATCTGATATCCATAATATCAGGTGCAAGAGAGGAGGAATGAGGGGAAGGTTGGCATGAAAGTGCTGAAGCATACAGAGGATGCAAATGACTGAGTTGGTATTGGATTCTGATGGAGACGGTGTACTTACCACCTTTCTGTTTCTGTTTAGGTGGTGTTCAGGGTTCAGGTGTCACCATTTTCCAGCTGTTTCTGTAGCCCTGCAGAATGAAAATTTAAATCTGCTCTTGTGTAGCTGGATTGAAACTCCTCGTTCCTCCAAGCACTACTCTTCTTCACATAAAGCCACTCTTGGAGCTTTAAAACCTCTGGTAAAATGCTGTAACCTGAAGTCTTCTCACAGCCTGTGCGCTTTTTGATGATGAGCCTAGAACCTTTGCATTATTTCATTATATATCTTTTGAATGATCACTTTATTTATTGCTGACTGTAACTCATTCCAGACAAAAACTGTGAAGGCTGTTTACTGTTTATCTTCTTTACAGTCAGTTGTTGTCCATGCTTGATTGATGATATGCTCGAGTTTGGGTGATCACAGCAGCTTATATTTCAGAATTAATATCACTGCTCCTGTTTTAACTAACCAGGGCTTCTGAAAACATTTATACAGTCTGTTTAGTACTTCTCGATGTTAGTTAGTTTCAATTACCAGTGAGTATTTTAGTTTTTTGAAAGGAAAGTATATTCCCTCTGCCACCATCTAGCATTTGAAAAAAAAGATAATAATGCATCTGTAAATGTGACCGATCAAAACTGTCCTGAAGCACAGCAGCTTGCACTATTGGTCAAGTTAGAAAATTTCTTCATGTGTCTGATCTTTATTTGATCCTCTGCTTTTTGTGGAGTTTTCTAAGTCAATGCAATTCCTACTCTAGGCAAGACTGTGAATGTGGATTTTTCTTCTCAGAACAGTGTTTGTGAAATATTGTCCTGTATTCTAAACCATCTTCATCTTTCCATGGCTCTCTGAGTACAAATTTTTGCATGCTAAAATAGTGTATTTAATAATAATTCTCTGGTAGTATGTGCAACCAAGGGAAGAAGGACAAAGATAATAGGGAGTATGAAAATAAAATAGCCAGCAGACAATGGTCTTTGTTAAAGTAATAATTTTCTTAAGGAGATAAGAGGTAATTATAATTAATCAGAAAGTGCTGGACAGACAGAAATACTTGCAATTTTCAAATTTTACATAATTTTGAAAATAAGGATCAAAGTGTTTTGAATTTTTCAGTTTTTTTTGCTAGTATGAGCTGATTTATCTCTTTTAACACGTGAAATATTTTCTGTGAAAAATTGTATTTCCATGCATGTGTTTTTATTTGCTTTGCTGGATTTTTCATTGCTAACATTTTTTTTTTCTTAATGTTTTGGGGTTTTTTTAGCATCAGGAGAGTACGAAAGATAAGAACTTGCTTGATAAAAGGAGGAGTGGTTCTTCAAATGCTATTTTAAATCCCTTTGGATTTCTAAGGAGCGATCAAAAAAATATGGCAAATATTTTTAATATGTTGCAGTAAGAACATTTTCTACCTGCCTTCTCTGCTATTCTTTCTCAAAGAGACCATGGGACCATGGGAATCCTGAAGTTACTGCTTTGCTTATTTCGTAGCCTGGAAAAAAAATTATCAAACTTTACCTCAGGCCAGCTGCCCAACTTATCCTTCTGCTTTGCCCGTAGGTTTTCCAGTCTATCCTGCACCCCATGCTTTTAGAGCTACACTGCTCACTTTACTTGATCTTGATTCTTTTAGAGAGAGTTTACAGATGCAAAGAAATGTGGTTGAAGTTATTATAAGTGATATATAATATCCCTTATTATTGCTATTCTTAATGAAATTGAGAATTGCAGTGTAGTAGTTTATTTTTCCTATTCATATATAACCTTCATCCCAGGGTGAATGTAGTATCATAAAGACTGTAATAACATCTACAACTCCAGTACCTCATTTCCTCTTACCTGCTAAAAATTGAGATGAAGGACATGATTTCTGTTTGGGGTTTTTATACCCTGAAGTAACATTTTTGTATTTTAGGGAAAAATATTACTGTTTATGTAATTTTAATGACCTCATTTTATGGCTTAAGAAACCAAGATCTTGATTTCCTGAGCAAGTGCTTTCCAGATATACTAGCTATTCAAAAAACCCTCCCACCTTCCTTTTCTCCCTTCTTTCTTTCTTTTTGAATTTTGTCTTGCCTGATCATTGCTTCATAGCTCATTACTATTCATATAGAGTTATCTTCTTGCTGCTTGCTCTATAGCTGCAAGGACACACATTAGATGGTTAAGACAGCAACTGAATGAGCTGAATAATAATGTGTAATACAAGATCTAGAAATATAAGCCATATAAACAGGAAAAATTAATGCAGCATTGGAATGGCTAATTATATTGCACTTCATGTCTTTTATGATGTATCCTATTTGATATCTAATTATGAATACATTTCCTATGCAATCGTCTTAATTTCTCAAGACCTTATTCTGTCACCTATAGTCTGACTGATCAGTTCCTTTAAATTGTACCTAGTTGCCATTGTCTGGTGCAGAAGAGAAGAGAGCACTAATCAGCTGTGTTGGAAATTATCAATTATGTTAGATATGAGATAATTTGGTCTTGATGATATGTCCAGCCCCTAAAAAAAACCCAATCACTTTTCTAGATTTTGTGTGCTGACACTGGTGTGTTTGATTTCAGAAGGAAATATGGAAAGCCCAGAATTAATTTTCACTGAACTCCTCTGGCTTGCACTGTAATATATATGGAAGTTCAGCAAGACATTGGTGTTGCACTGCTCATATATTTTTTTTTCATAAGGTCCTTCTGTTGAAAACTTAAAGCTATCACTGAGGCTACCTTCCCTCCACTTGTCAATTGAGTGGATTTCAGTGATAGACCAGAAAGTGAGAGATAAAAATCTACATTAAAACATGTCCTGGTGTGTTGTGTTAATCTCTGTAAAGGAGCTAGAGAGCCATGCCATGTGCCAAGGAATGACTTCAGTAAAACACCTGGGATGCAGAAATAGTACAACAGAGAACATTTCTCTTTGATTATAAGACAGGAAATTTTAAGTAGGGCTGAATTTAATGTCTTGGAGATAATTAGTAAACCACAGTGGGGGTTGCTTTTAGATTTTTGCCTGGAGATGGAATTGTAATACAGCTACACTAGGTACAAGAAAAATCTACATCAGCTTTTGATCCATCCAGTTTTCAGGCTGGAGGACTTGTATCAAAAGTGGGAGAACAGAATGAGTAATTGTCTCTGAACAACGTTCATCTAATTTGAAAAAAACTCAGGAAAACTTGTTAAATTTCTTTAAATCTCTTATCTGTCATGCATTTGTACATTAACATTTTTGTGTTGCTTGATAGAATACAATGTATTGGAAGCTTTGTCCATAATTACTCAAGTCTACATTGCCAAGTTAGTTTGACATCTACAAAATTTTTCTTCCATTGTAATGCAGTAAAAGGAAACTGGATAACAGGAAACATTCAGTATATTAAGAGTTTTCCTGTGCATAGATTCCACTATGACATTAAATTCTGGAAATATGAAGGTCTGTATGCTGAAGCTAATCATACTATATGTTAATAGACAACGAAGAACTACTTTCAGAAAGGATATATTAAATATATCCTTTTTTTGCATCATTATCTTCTGAAATAATAATGGCAATTCTCTTTGACTTCCATTTCTTCCCACTTCTCCTTCATTTGTGAGCTGTACTCTCTGCTCTTTGCTTCCAATCCACCGTTTTTCCTTGTGAAGGAGTATTAACTTTTATTTTGACACTGTCCCACATGACATCCTTGTCTCTAAGATGGAGAGACATGGATTTGATTGATTCCTCAATGGATAAGGAACTGATTTTCTTCTTTGGAAGTAGAATGTAAGTCTTGATTTTGAATGTTTGGTAAAAGGAACTGAAACTCCTGAAATATGCATGTTTGTTGTTTCTCACTGAGTGGAATTGCTGTCCACATGAGCCACTAGTAAAACTTTATTTTTAAAATATTATTTTTCAAGTAATTTCAAGATTACTTTCAAAGACACACAATAATTTTGCATTGATAATTAGGTGCAGGTTTTAATGAAGTTTGTTTTTACTTTTGTGCTCAAAGTGCTGGTTGTGACAATGCTGCATTTTGTTAGGTTCAGGTTCAGAATCAGACCCACAGAATCCCCACAGGTACCCACCAGACTTTATACAGTGCTGCTTACAGTTGTTTTGGAAGAAACCCTTGAAATGTTTTCTTCTGTTCCTCATTGAAAGATGTAAAAATTCCTGCCAGCTTTTGTCCCCTTCCATCTACTCCCGCATATCATAAAGGTTGTTTCTGGAATTATTTCAGGAAGTTTGTACATAAGGCTTTCTATTAGGTGGGATCAATAATTGTTACAACAATATCTGAATCCTTTTACCATCTCAGATGACTCTGAGAAACTGCTACATTATCAAAACATCCTTTTCTGAAGATTTTGCAAATGTAAATTTCCTTGGTATTACTGGTATGGTTATCATGGTGCCATGAACACCATATCCACAGATTCACATTTCCAGAAACCTTCTATGTTTTCTATTACAGGGAGTATAATGTAGTTTGTAAATATATCTAGACTAAAAGAAAAATTGGCAGAAAATTATGGAAGTCTCCGTTCCAGTGAATGACTTGTCTGAGTGGTGTTTTCAAATATCCAGAGCAAGAGCTCAAAAGCTTTTGCCAGGCAATTTCAGTTGAGTGGTACAAGTCGAACTGGGCCACTGGGCAAGCTAAATGGAGACACTGGCAATGTCATCTGTTCTTTGGTACCCCCCTAGCCCCACTCACCGACCTCCACCCCCAGACTGTGTTCTGCTCAGGGCACCCACCTGCACCCACAGCCCTTTCCAAACCCACCCTGATGGAGCAGCTGCTGCGGCTCCACAGCCACAGATGTGATTACCTCAGCCTAGGATGCCTTTTAGGGAGCAGTGCTATTGATTTGGGACTAATGGACCTTTTATCTTGCACTTATTTTTCAGCTTTCCACGATTGTTTTTTTTTTCTTATTATTGCTCCCTTGGACCTATTTCAGAAGCAACACTGTATTTTTCAGTTCAGCAGAAATAAATGGCAAGCAGTGTCCTCTGTCTCTTTGATGAATAATGAAGCAGCAAGGGAAGGATTTAGTCTTTAAAATCAGTATATGTATTGATGGGAAGGACAGGAAGGAATTAAATACTTGTAACTCTTAGGTAAACGTTCTGAATTGCAAAAGTTGGGATTTTAGAAGTATTTGAAGGCACATGTTTTAATACCTATTGGAAGAAGTGTAGGGATTGTAAAATAAGAATTGTTTCAATTTGTAGGGGTTAACTAACAGAGAAAAACCATAAAAAACTCAGACTGATTTTCATGCTTTTTCTCCACCCCTCAGAACTACTCTTCAGAAACAGAGAGCTGTTTCTGCTTCTGGCCCCAGAAGTTCTTATGCCCAGAAGCTCTGGGCTTTCAGATGGATGGTTCCTTCCCACTAACAACTAAAATAATTTGCTCTAACTGGACAGACTACTCCCTGCTCACAAGCAAGCACCAGTCCTAGTTTGTATTCTCCCTCAACTACTTGTAGACTATATACCCTTGAACATTTCTGCTACAAAACATCCTTCTGGCCTGAAGACCTTCTACTCTTATTCTCAGCAGTCTTTGTTTCATTGGTATTGTTTGTACTAGTGCTGTTAGATTCAGTGAAGCTACACCGTGTAGACCCAAATAACCTTAAGGTTAACTTTCACAATTTGTAGTACATTATCTTTCCTATGAGATTTCCAGTAGGGGTGACAGCAGGGGTGTGTTGTGAGAATGACTTACATGATGCAGGCATTTGGACTTGGACTGTCAGTGTTCCTCCCGGGCACTCGCCACTGGGGCAGTGAGAACCATGTTTTTTTAACAGCTGATACATTTGATGGTTTTGAATGGAATTCTGCCCCCCTGCCAAACATTGGTCAGCTGTAAACTTGAGTTAGGCGTACTGTGAAAAAAAAAACCTAGCAGAGAAAGGAACTTAATGTAAGATGCCACTCCTCTGTACAGAAGTACTAGTTTGAATAGTTTTTTCCTTCCAGCTGAAGAAAGTACAGCAGTGGCAATTAGAGTGTTAGTGCTGGATGGAGGATGGAAAAGGAATCTTTCTTCTATGCTAGTGCTAAAGCAGAGATAAGGACCTCACAAAAGCTGGATATCAGGGTGGGGTTAACCCTAATTGATAGCCTGCCCTGCAGCTTGCAAAATTCTGATGGACCTGGAGAACAGTCTGTGAGCCAAGTTAGGGTACGAACTGCTGCAAAAATTCTTGTGAGCTTTTATTCAGTAGCAGCTGGAATGAGAATATAACTGACATTTTGTGGGGTTAAAATTAGGTCAGAATTTAACCTTATAGACTAAATGCTATTAATGTTTCTCCACATTTGATCATAACGATATATGTGTTTGATGAAGACACAAGATGGACTTGAACAGGGTGAATGGGATTAGGCATGACTTTTCCTCTGATCCCATTAAGCAGCCCTGTCACCCTGAGAATGCCCAAATGAGACCTTTTTTCCTTTTGGTGAATTGAAAGAAACGGTATCTCATTATCTGTTTTCTAAGGATGGCAATCATTTCTTGTGAAAGGTGAATGATTTGATTTTTTTTAAATCTGACCTTTGTGTGCCTTGTGGCTGAATGACAGTGGAGTTGTGAAGCTTTGGAACTTGTACAGGTACATGGCAAAAATCTTCTATTAAAGATTTACAGATGCATACAGCACAAAAGTAGGAAATACTCAGGGATTTTATTATCACAGGACACTTTGATCTTTTTATAACAAGTTTCCAAAGAATAACATTCTTCAAGTCCTGAACAAAATGCAAAGCAGTTGAAAAGTGTGTGGTAATAGTAAACTGGTTATTTCCCACTGCAGCACTTTTTATTTGTATTTTCGTATTGGTATTTCTATAATTTTTATTCAATGTAATTCAACTAATCTAAGAGTTATCCACTTACTGTTGTTCCAACACTGAAAATTTGGCTTAATATCATGAGCACAAAAGCATCTTGCCATCTTTCTTGTTCTTTGGAAAGTTCCCTAAGTGAGTTAGTTGTGGGATTGTAAAATAACTTAGTTCCATATGTAAAAAAACCCCACCAGGATGTCTTCATTCCTGAGATGAATTTGTGCTATGGTAAATCAAGATGAGGTAACTCAATGGTGCACACACTGCTGCTAATGGACACATGCGGGTGGTGTCTGCTCCTTTAGTGCTTTGGATTGGGTTGAGATGATACATTTAGGGAGGTTTATGTGTCCTCAGGTGAGTTTTAGTGGAGGCTGCATCACATGGACATTTCTGAAAAATAGCCAGGCTTGTTGGAGTTAAGAAGCAGTTTTAAAAACCATTTGTGCTTCCATAGGCAAGCCTTCAGTGAAATGAACATTGAAATGAAAGGCTGAAAAATGCTATTGCTACAATCCAGAGGTTCTGTTGGAATACAGAAGTTTGGAAAAATTGCAGTGTCTGTAAAGCATCACATATAAATAAATACATCAATTGTGGTAGATAAAAGAAAGTACAGATATATGTGTTTGTCATGATGCAGTTACCCCATGAAGTTTTGAAAGGATGCAGAAAAGAGTACAGAACATCAGATAATATCATAGAAGTGCTAGCCAGTTCTAATTAGGGAGTGTTCTTTATCTGTTCTAGCCTTTAGTGTCTGGCTCCTTAGGCTTCAAGAATATTTTCCAGGCTTTTTTGTGGCTATTCTAATTTTGGTTTTGTTTTTTTGGTCAAGTTTCCTAAATTACCATTTCTGACTGGTGGTGGGGTGGGTTGGCCCCATGCAGTGCTCAGGAGGTGAGGAGTAAAGTCCTGTCCCCAGCTGCCAGACACCCCACAGCTGCTGCCAGCAGGCCAACAATGCAGCTCAATAGCAGCAGAAGGTTTTTGGGAGGTGTGTGTGTGTGTGGCTGTTAACAAGGCTAATTGGCAACATTCACTTCATTCTTAACAGCTGGAGGACATAAACCACGAGCAGGCAGAGGTTTGGGGTGGTGTTCAGGCAGACAGAGCTGTAGGAGGGAGGGTGAAGAGTTAGAGTCCAATCTGCAGTGTTGTCTCTCAGCAATAGGGCAATGATTTTTGGTGGCCAAAGAAAGATTTGTGAAGGAAGAAGCATTAACTGTGAGATGCAGCTCCCTGCTTTCCAACCACCTTGCCTGCTGGAAGGGTCGGCTGTGCCACAGCAAGCACTTGTCAGAGCATGGGCTCTTAGGTCCTTGACTAATGAAATCCCTTGCTTTGGTCCTTCATGGGGCAAGAGCAGCTCACTGGTGTCCTTCCCATTCAGCCCTTAATCTAGTTCAGTGTAGTAGGCTTAGGCCATGCAACTCTGTGTTTGCCCCTTGCAGCCACAGACTGCCTGGGGAGCAGTGGGCTTCCAGCCTCACATGAAGCACCAGGTCCAGCTGTAGAATTGCTGCTGGGACTCCTGCTCAGGAGGTGAAGGGTTGCAAAGTAAACCCAGAGATGCTGTGAGAAGTCAAAGCCTCGAGTCAAAGCACAACGTGGGTCCCAAAAAGCTTCCTCTCCTGAGGCAGAAGGTGAGGAAACAAAGTTGTTGGGCAGCATCACGGAGAGGAAGAGTGTACACAGATGACTTTAATCTCTTCTCCTGTGTCTTTTGTGTCTGAGTTTTTCTTCCCTTTATCAGCCTATTGAAAAAAATACAGCACTATGAAGCAGTTAGCTATGCTGGGTTCTTCAAGGTCTAATTTGCTACTATAAAACCAAAGTGTATGTTGTTTTACAGTGCTGCGGGTAAGTAGTTGTGTATTGAGACCAATGGTTCTGGAGCTTTCTGTTCCATGTGTTTTCTTCTTAAATCTGATTTCTTCTGTAAATATTCATAATGGGAAGGATTCAACAAAATATTGAAAAAAAAATAGTAATTTGAAAGTAAACCTCATTTTATTAAAGAAGTTAAGCAGTTAGTAATCCATTTATAAATTTTATACTGTTTTGTGTGTGTAGATTACAGCTATTCATGTAAGCTTGTGATTTTTGTTGGATATTTTAATTGGCTTTGTGTGGGATAAAGTGTATGAAATGAAAACTGAGAATGCTTTCAGGTACTTTATCTCTGAGCAAGGTAAGTCCTCTGGGAGGTGTTAGTCTTATGTTAACCTTTGACAGGGCTAACAAGTTTTTTCTGTTCTAACACGTTTGATATTATTTGCAAATAAATATTTAAATTATAACTTTTTAATCAGATATCGAGTAATGTTGGGTTATTGAGAAGCTGACAGATTATAAGCTTTTAGAAAACTACAGGCATGCAACTATAAAGTTAACCAGAAGTGTTGTAAATAAGTTTCATAGCAAGTGTGAATGGATAGCAAGTCAAATAGTTATCCAAGTGACTTAGAACTACTTGCTAATGATGATCTAGTCCCAGTGATCTGCTTATATTTTGTAGAATAAGAAGGCATTTAGAATAGCAGCAACACTAATGGCACCAGTACAAATGACTGTGATTTTTAATACTTGCATTTCTTTGTCCAAGGAAATAATATTTCAATAATGGCTGCTTTTTATATGTAATTTTTCAGAGGGGTTTTAAAATCTTACATGGTTTAAGAAAATAAACTAAATAATTGTGATTCCACCAGTATTTCTGACCATAACAATGCAGAAAAAGCCTTTCCACCAAGTTTAATATTGGCAGGGAAGGTCCACGCCTTTCCAGTTTTGACCTGGAAAATCCTTTCCATCTTTCTTAATTGCATTACAAAATGGCCTTCTCCTGCAAAACTGCTTCCTCAATGTGTCTGTTGAGGGGCTATCCAAGTTCTGTCCAGGAGAGAAATACAAGTCTGAAAAAAAAAATTTGGGTGGACACTTCAAAAACAACCAAGTTGACTTAAAACACCCGTTTCTCTGAGAAGCAAAGAGACTTGAGTGCCCTCAAAGCTTTGGGAAGGTGCTTGGCTGCACCAGCCTTGAAGGTTGTGCTTGGTTTTGGAGGGGGTTGTGTTTCCAGGTCCATTGCGTGTTTCTGAATGTCTCATTGTATAAATTAAGAAAATAGATGAGGAAAGCAGGTGGAATATCTCTGGGGAATTTTGTTTTTAACTTGTGATAATGGTTTAACAGTTAGCAGTTAGAGCTAAGCAGGTGTTTTAAGAGCTCTTATTTAACAATTATCACTCATTTCCGGGCTTCCTGTTTGTTCAGGCTGTTGGAGAACCTTATCAGTCAACTGCTCTCCAAACCTCTTTTAACCCTTTGTCATCCAGTGAAGTGGGAAAAACCCTTCATCCAGGATCCACCTGTGTGAAAGGATGAAGGCCATGGTTAAAAGCTCTCGTGGTGCAAAGATAGTCTGACAACTGAAAACCAAGGCTTTTCAAAATGATGTTGGGTGTAGAAATATTGCATCATTGGGAAGAGATTATATCATCACTTAATCTCTTTGACGAGTATTTTGGATCAGTTACAGGGAAGGAACTCAGGGAAGCTTATGGAGCTAATACAAGTTGGAAGGGGTTTTTTTTTCCATGGTGTTCTGGTTTTCTCCTCCTTTAGCACTCTCCATTAATTATGGGCTTGGGACATGGTAGACACATGAGGATTTATGGACATGATGGAGTTATATATTCAATGTAGTTTAACCATCCTTCAAAAGCTCATAAATTCTCTTAATATTCTTTGTCCTAAAACATTGTGATAGATTAGGATTTAGAAAAAGATTATTAGATAACTATGAAAGATTTCCTTTTGTTTTTAGTAATTAGTGTTCTGTTGATAACATGTAAATTAGCTTTTTTCATACATTATTGCTAAATGATAGTGAAAGTCTAATTTCAATCAAGATTTTAAAATTAAATGAGTGACAGCACTCTGGAGTTTGATCTCTGGAGGCAGAGCAAACTGTGAGACTGAGGGCTTTTCTTTTTTGGTTAGTACTATAAAAAGGCTTATTGTAAAATGGCTCATGTTAATATATAATTTTAAAATTAAATGTAAGCAGTTATTTCCTAAGTTATATGCATAGTTTGGATAGTGCATGTCTCTTCCTGTTTTTTTCAAGCAGGGAGTCTTTATGGAACTGTCTCAGTAGGTTCAGAAATACTGATGTACTTACTTGAGAGAGAAAAATGCTTTTTAGTTCATCTGCAAGTTGGGAGTGCCTCTGGAGCTTGTGGAGATGGATAAGAAAGGACAGCTTGCTTACTAGTAATAGCCCGTGAGTGATGAGTTCTGGTGAGAGAAAGGAATCTGGTATAGATATCTGTTCCTACATCTGTATGCTGCTAGTGGTATTCATGACAACTTCAGCTCAGTTCATACTGGTTTAAATATGTATTTTTTCAAGTTTGCCTGAAATTGTCTCATTCTTCCCAGTGTGAAAGAGCCTTGAATCAGCCCAGATGTAGCTTTGCGTGGGCAGAGAAGGCAGCTGGATAAAGGAACTGTTCCTCTCATCAGGAAAGCAATGGCTGTGAATTTTTTTATGGAGAGAGTGATCAGACATTGGAATGGGCTGCCCCGGGAAGTAGTGGATTCTCCATCCCTGGAGATCTTTAAAAAGAGACTGGATGTGGCACTCAGTGCCATGGGCTGGTAACCGCAGTGGCAGTGGACCAAGGGTTGCACTTGATGATCTCTGGGGTCCCTTCCAACCCAGCCAATTCTATGATTCTATGAATGGGAGAGCCCCTGGGTAGGGGGAAGAGTCTCTGGGTGTGCTCTGTCTGTGTGTGCACACACCACAGATGCCATGCAGGGTCTGCAGGTGAAGTTGGAGGGAAATGCTTTCTTTATGGACTTTCCATGTACGTGTGTCTGTTCCCAGTGTTTCTGCCATCATCTGTGCTGGTACCAGGTATCATTCAGTTTAAGAACTGCATAGTGAGTCTGAAGTGTTACTGAATAGAAAGTTAAAAGCATTCTTCATCTGAAATAGCAGCGTTTTAGTTTCACAGTGTTAACAGACTTGGGTGAAAGGGATACAACCAATATATGTTAAGCGTGTAAGTAGTGAAATTGATTCTTAGGTTAATATGCTACAAATTTGGTCTTCAAAAGAAAACTGGGAGAAATACCCTGTATTTTGTAGGCTTGTTCAGGTACCTTCCAGCTTTCTGGTTAAAGTGTGTAATAATTTCTCCTGTTTCCTTTTAAGATAAAGTACATATTCTACAGATTTTCTCTCTCCCAGATTTCCTGTTTCTTTTCTTTTACTATGGAATTCCACTGATTCACTGGTAGAAATTATTAAATCCTTATACTGAAAGGAAACATAAGGAACAGAAACCTGTGAATGGTCCAAGGAAAAGAACAAAAGTTTTTACTTGAAACACCAGATCAGATTGTGCCTTGAAGTTCTCCAGAATAGGAGGTGGGTGTTTTAACCTGGAGCTGCTGCATGGGCTAAGAGTTCTGACTGGCACCTTTCAGCATTACTGCTGCAGAAATAGTAATTCATGGCTCTTGTCGAGAACCTACATTGTCTTGTAACGTGTTTTCAGAACTACTCTACTGAGCTGAGATGACTGTGGGCAACAGAGTTGGGCTTAATACTGCAACCATTTGATTCACCTTACAACACGTTCAGTATGCCTGGCCCAGGTACTTGGTGCTTTTATGTGTTGTTTTTTTTCAAAAATGTGTTGAGGACTGGGAGGCACAACACAGGAGAATTTGAGCATGCAGATCCTCAAGGTATGTTTTCAAAACCTAGCCTAAGCTAAATTCAAGTGAAAGCTGTCCAAAGGTAGATGAGTCAGGTGATAGGTGCTTAGTAATTACAGTGTGTATATTTTTTTGTCTAAGTATGGTAGTAATTGAAGGCTTGAGTGCACTTGAAGAGTTGTGTGGATGAATGCATGTTAGATGTTGTCTTCTGGTGTTGTGGTCTTAAATGAAGTTTGGGTCTTTTCTGGTGAGTGATGTAACGTGTGACTTTCAGCTTTTGTCACTTGGTACAATTTTCCTCAAATGTTTTGCCTCATTGACTTTCCAGCTAGTGTCACATCTCACATGAGAGTCTGTTTTAGGGGCAGAGGTGGAAGTAGGAGGGAAGTTTTGTTGCTTGCTTGGACTGTGTAATGCATCCTTTTTACTCTACCTTTGCTTTTCATTTTGCTGTAAATGAAGTAAATTTCTTTGAACAATTTGAGATTTTTTTGAATGCCTATATTATATAGGTAGTAAAAATAAAATTTACTGTTACGTACTACAGCAAAAAAAAATCTCACAGTTCAATCACTTATTTACTTTTAAAATAACATTGAGAGGTTTTAGTCAGTGAGATTGATAAAGAAGCATGTCAAATGTTTAAAAAATTTGGTTGCTTAGATAACCCAAGTTTATTTCTGTATAAAGAAATTTTTTTCTTTACAAAGCCTACCCCCTGTGTAATTTTTTATATATATTTTTTATTTTTATTTTTATTTTTATTTTGACCTGAGACTGAAACACAGAAACATAGAGTTGCTCTGTTAGTGTGCAGGAACTAATTCAGCAGTTGAATTTGCACTGATGTTTAGAATAAATGATATCTGCTGTAAGACCCTGTGAGATTACTATATATGCAAATTAGTGCTATTTTTCGTATATGTAGCACATTCAGATTACTTTTTTTCCCATGACAGTTTTAGAATTTTGCTCATTCTCTCTGTTCTACACAGCTTATGACAATACCAAAGACAGAGCATGATTGTAAAATTTAAATTCCCTTTCCTTTTTCTTTGAATAAATGCTCTGAACAGAGAATTTTCAGAACTTACCATGTGCGTGACAACTAGAAATGGATGTCACAATTCTGAGAGAGGGAACAATAACAGATGGCTCTCCAAAGCAATAGGTAACTCCTTGGCAATTCATCAAGAAAAAACATGCAACCTAGGGGAAACCAGGCTTCTTGTAAAGGCAGCATTCTCAGCTGCAGGTGTATAAAATCAAAGACTTTGTGTATACCAGGCTCTATTTTGGTGGGCCAGGAAATGTAACCAGTTTTGTGTAGAAAGGATCAAATAATGTAGTTCCTACAAAACCTTCCAGGGTGTTTTTTTTCATGTGACAGGAGACTCTTCCACAGCTTTCTCCTGAGAGGAAGGCAAGCATTTTTTCTTGTTATTTGCTTTAATATTTTTTAAGTGCCTTAGTCTTACGTCCCTTCAATAATAACATCAGAAGAAAAAATAATCTTATACCCTTCCTTGAATCTTCTGGCTTGTAATGCAGCAGTGCAAACATTCTTTGCTTGCGTGAATCTTTAGAAACAAAGGAATGCAATGAGTACAGAGGCTGCAGTGCCAGCTTGCTAGTCCTTCTTCTGCAAATTGAGGATCAAGTAGATTTGCATCTTAATTATTTTCTAATGTGTTTTTAGTAGGTACATCAGGACTGAATTCTGAGAGGCTTAATGGATGTAATGTTTTCATTTGCTTTGAGTCCAAAATTTAGAATGGCTTTTATAATAGTACTTGGAGATGGTCACATCTTAGAAATATCAAGGAAATTGCGTAGAAATTATGTTACTGCAAAACAATGAAAATGCGGCTCAACTGAAGTTGCAAAAAAATAAAAAAAAATCTCTGGAGGCATTCCTAATTCAGGAGGTTTGTGTATTGGGAATAGGAGCTTAGCTTGTGCGTGGTGTTCCATATTCCACTGTCCTTTGAAGTTGTAGGAGTTAGTATTGTTTTCCATCTGTGTTGCTTATTTTCGCGTGCTCGTTTGTTCTCTGCATCTTGTGAATTTGCACTTTTGGTATGAGAAGAATACACCTTCATGAGAAGTCCTTTCTGTCCTGCATGCAAGCTGAAAAGATATCACATAATACCAAATGCCCATTTATGTGATGAGAGTTACAGTGCTGGATGCTTTCAGTGGCCTCCGAACATCTCAGGGCAAAGCCAGGGTCGCAGACAACTCTGATGTAGTTGCACTCTGCTACAGTTTGTTATTCGGCACGCAAAGCTATTTCTTCTCCTTAAAGTTAGAAATTAATTATTTTTATTCTCTGCATTTCCAAAAAGGGAGCAAAACTAAAGATAACAGGGGAATAATGCTGTTACACAATCTTTCGAATTGTTGGTTTTGCCTTTTTCAGTCCTTAGCCTCTCGTATGGTAGTAGTAGTAATGCTTTTCCAAATTGGAAATGACTTCTAAAGATTATGTTAGAGTTTTATTTATATTTATCTAACTTTGAGGATTTGAAAAAATTGTATGTTTGTGTGCACTGTTTTAAAAGTATGAAATATAAGATAAATCTGGATTAATCTTTTGTAAGCTAAAACTGGATTAATATTTCAAATAGACATTTGTGGACTAGAGTTCTTTTTTTTAATGCAGTGTGTAGAAACCATAGTTTATATCTCTGCTAAGTATCTTGCCTATGTGCGAATTCCCATTCTACAAAACTTTTCTTAGTATGTCATTTCATTTTTAGCTTCGAGGTATTTTATCAATAGCTTTTATATAATGCATACAGCAATAGAATGAGGTTGTCTTTTTGGGGGGGGAAGTTTTTTTTTTTTTTCTCATGGATTGGAACCTAGCGGCATTGGAGTGATATCAGAGTTCTATGGTAATACTTCCAGTGGGACTTCATTCAGCAATCTTGTTGAAGTTCCTCTCTTTTGAAACCTGTTCTGCATTCTGATAGCTGCATTCCAGGGATGGAAATGGGTACATCTGGTTTGTAATATACTTAAGAGACAAAAGTATCCCTGACAAAAGTATCACTGCATGGACATCTTTATTTCTTTGTCATCTGTTTAGTGATAGAATCAATGCACCACAAATAATGGAATGAGAAGAAATTCATGGACTTGCTTATTACCATTCCTGCAGCATCAGGTATTTTAAAGGAGAGTAACTTGGAAGTAGATAACTAGATGGTTTCACTGTTATATGTGTCCAGTTTCTCAAAGACCAAATGTCCTTTTCTGTAGTATTTCTGTCTTTTATTGTTTTCACCGTTGCATTTCTGTTCTAAGTGATTTAGGGGACAAAAACAAAATATTGTGCCAGTAAGGGCATAGTTTATTTCTGTCTCTACCAAAGTATGTTTCCTGTAAACACGGAGCTTTGAGGTCTGGCTGATTTTATTTTTTTTTTTCTTTTTTAAAACTTTTGGATGACCAAGCCCAAACATTGCTGTGATCCTCTTTGAACGCTGATCTGCTAGAGCCATCTGTGTGAAAGACTCAGAGTCTCTGACAGCCATCTAATGGAAACTACAGTCTGTAAGACTTTTGGCAGATAGAGAGGCTTTGAGGAACTCATTATCTTTGGAGTTCAGCTTTTTTCTTTCCAAAGATTGATTCATTTGTCACTTCCAGACTACAACTGAGCAATCCCAACTGCTGCCATGTTCTCCAAAACCCTCTTTCAGTTTCACAGTCAAAAAGTGTCTCAGCTCTCTGGTGGGACAGTAGCTTGTAATTTCTCATCACTGATAGTGGTTCACGATCATCTGAATTTGGGATGGAGGGCTGCCATAAGCTAGCAGTGTTTCCAGTGCATAATCCTTCCCAAAAGTTCTGCTGCTGCCATTGAACTTGAGTCTTTATAGAAATGTTTGCAATTTACGTATAAAGTGAGTGGAAGTAAAAGGAGGATAAGGAGCCGAGAGTAAAGTAAAACATGCAGTTTGTTTTGACATGTTCTGTTCCTGAGAAGGAAGCCATGTTTTTATAAATATTGTATTACAATTTTTAATGTCTTTAGAAACAAAACACTACTGAATATTGACATGTTGGATTTACAGCTCTCAGAAAGCTTGATAATGCAAGCAATGGATTTTATTCACAGTTACTGAAATCTTTTGGTATAAAAATATCTTTTCAAATAACTGTTTAAATTCCTAGAGAAAGCTGCAATAAAATAGAAAATCAAGAATCAGAGTAGGAAGCATTTGAAGTAGTTATTAGTCTAATACAAGTTATTTGAACTGTGATTCCCAGAATGAGCTGCTGTTTCTTGAACATGAAGAATTAACTGATGTTTTCCGGCATGTAACAGTATCTCTTTCTTTTAAAAATGTGCCTTGATTCGTGGTTTTATAATCAATGCCATGTGTTATGTTAATAATTCTGAATGAAATATTGATGAATCAATTGTTAGTTAATTTTGTACCTGAAAAAAATCCTTGAAGTGCTGGTTGTGCAGCTAAAATATCAGGTCTCTAAATGATGTTAACTTAGCCTTTGTGTGTATTGTCTTTCATTCAAGTATTTCTTTATCTTGCCAAAATATCTGTTACAGCTTGTGAGATCCATGCAACGTGCCTATGGAGTAGGAAAGCTACTTGCTTGGTGGTGTTTTACACGATAATGTGTTTGCTGCTGCTCATATTTTTCACTGTGCATTTTTTATAACAAAAGTTGAAGGAAAGGTGGAAACCTCATCTCATTTAAATGTTAATAAAATAAATTCAAGTAAGCTAGTCAGGTCTTAAGTTCATACTTTGTTGAGTCAGAGAGGTCTAGTTCTTCGTTTGGTATTCAAGGAGTGAGAGCAAAATGAAAAGGCCTCTTACTTTTCAGTACATCTATGGTGGCAATCAGCAAGGCTGTCACTGTCTGCATTAAACATAAGGGCTTTAGTTTGTAGTCAGGGGTGCAAGGGCTGAGAGCAGCTGGCTGCCATGCTCTGCCTTCTACTTGCTAGTAGGATGTTTCAGGGTGTACCTCTTTTATTGATGTTCCTTGGATGCTTCTAGGATCCTGACTACCCCAGAGGTAAAGAGAGCTGGTAGAGTTGTGTTCATCTTTGTCATGAAGTTGGAGAAATGTCATTAAAGTACTTTTTAAATACCTGATAATGTTTCAGGTTTACTGTGGGGACTGCTTATGGTGTTGAAACCGGTTGGTTTTCTTTTAAAATTATGCAAAAGGAGAATGAGAACAAATTGAAGGTCAGGGCTCAAAGATAACCTGTTATTTATAATCTTAAGTTTTAACAGTAAAGCAGAAATTGCATGGATTTTTTTTTCATAATTTCCTCAGGTATATGAAAAATGCTTCTTTAATTGAATTACTTCTATTCTGAAACACACAATTCCAAAGCTGCAAGATCTATCCTCTTTTTTTTTGGAGGACAGTGTAAGAAAAATTATCCAAAGTTAGTCATATCTCCATGTCTGAAAAAACTACCAACTATTGTGTGAGCCAGGTCCTGAGAATGCAAGCATTTTTACCCTTTAATCTTCACTGGATACCACTGCATCTTTATCTTCAATAGTTAACAACTTTATTAGCATGCACACATATAGGTACATTGAATTTTTAGAGAGGGGATGATTATGTAATGGGGTAAATGGAAAACACTTTAAAAAAGACAGCTGCTTAGCAGAGAGAGAAACCTGAAACAACCTAAAAGTAACTCTGTAGACTTCTGGGAAAAGTTAAAATGCAACATATTGGATTGAGCCACAAGGAGCAGATTGGATTGGGTCAGAGGATCAGGAATGGAAACAATCCAAAACTCTCACTCTGCGAGATACACAGGCATCATGGAGATCCATGGGATCTCAGGAGAATCTTATTTAAAGGGAGGTTGCCCAGGCAGTTAACAAGGTCATACTTTGCATTATTAGCAAAGAAAAACACTGCAATTAAAAAAAAAAAAAGTAGTTCCCATTTCAGATGACTTCTTAAGATAATTGGTTTTGGGTCAGACCAGAAATAGATTTCTGATTTTGACTAAGTTTTTATCATAGGGCTGTCCAAGGCAGAGGTTTCTGCAAGCTGTGTGGGATAGAGCCTATGGAAATTGCAGGTCAACCTGAGATGAAGGAATGAGGAACAAGGGCATCCAAAACTTAAATGCATTTCTGAGGAAGCCTGTTCTGCCTGCCTCCACGCTTTGTACAAATGACAGATTTTTAAATGACACTTCCCTCGGGTGTGAAATTATTCCTTATTCCTCTGTAGGCTGCACACAGGAAGATTATGGGGTGGTCAGTATTTTAAAAACTGTTTGGCAATTGAGACAAAATGTTTACCAGAGGCTAGCCAGAGTTACTGCAATACATATCTCTGGCCTTGCTGTACAATTAGTATTACAAAGCTTTATGCTGTAAAACTTAAATGGAGATTTTCCTGCAAATCAAGTGGTAAGGTTCATTGCTTCTGTGAAGTGATAGATGCACCATAGCAAAAGTATGTGAAGGTTTATCAATAGGCTACAATAATAACTGATTACTGCCAGTCAGCTTAGCAGTTCAAACAAAACTGTTAGTGTGACAGCATGCTAGATCCCACAAACTCTGATGTAGATACTGGCAGAGAGCAGGGTTTAATTGCATGAATTTGTGAAAGACAGTCTGGACTTTTTAGAATTTGAACTCTAAATAAGACTAATTATAGGAGGTGACACAGACACACGGAGGGTGAGAAGGTTTATTGCCTAGGATAACAGCAGGTCAATAGCAGAGCTCACAGTAGGATTTCTGAAAGCATTCAGATTTTGGAAAAAATTCTATATAGGGAGACACTGAGCTCACTGGAAAAGAATAATGAGAGATTACTTAATTTGGGGGTGTAAGGTACCATTTAAGAACCAGAGTACCATTTAAAAAAATAAATGACTTTTTCGTCTGAGAAAGGTAGAACAGAAAATGAGAGCTAGTGAGAGAGATTAAAATGAACAGCAAAGTCTGTGTTTCTTTTCACATTAAAGGTGTTAAACTAATGAAACCAGTTAGCAAGGGATGTAGCAGATTCTTCTTCCCTAGACATTTTCAGAAAAGACTGAATGTATTTTGTGGAAGACAGGTGTGAGCTTTACTTACCTGGCTTGGTAGAAAAGCTAGCAGGCAGCATGCCAGTCTCTTCCATTGCCATAACTGGATGGTTCTTATACATTCAGAACTAAATTTTGAGATTTAAATGAACAAATATTCTGCAGTTATCCTGAGTCCAGTTCCAGGAGCCCTGTCTGTTTGGCTGTGGAGAATCTAACCTAAACTCTTCCAAAGAAGTTACCCAGATGTGAATATTTTTGTATTTGAAAAAACCCAAAAGAAACAAACAAGTTTGAAACTTGTTTAATCAGTTTTTTTCAAAGCACAAAATGTTAATACATACGTGGATGACTCTACAATTCTTGTTCCATTACAGACTAAAAGAGGAACAACCAAATTGCTATAATACAAGGTGGGCTAAATTTTGGGGGGTTTTGTTGGCTTTTGTGTTGGGGTTTTTTTTTGTGTGTGTTTTGGTTTTTGGTTTTTTGTGTTTTGTTTTGTTCAGGAAATACTGGAAAGCTTGTGTGGATATCTGAAAGAGTGAGATTTTAAAAATGTTTATCCAGCACCTTTCATGTTGAACTTACATCTAATGTGTGAGAACTCTGCATGAGATTCAGTTTAAAACACTGCAGTAAATGAAAATAAATGCTAAAGAAAAATGGCACGGACTGCAGCACACACTAGAACATCTTCTTAGGGCAGTTTTGAAGATGTATCTATTCCTGGTTTCCCACTTCTGGCTGGTGGACACTACCGTTTAACTTTTCAGGAACAGTAATAATAGCAGTGGCTATTTTTGCCATTTCCTTTTCTGTAATCTCTGTATTCAAGATGTTACGTTCTGGTCTGTCTGTTTTATGCAATATAGGTTGCCTAGCAGCATGTGTCAAGCTACTAAATTTTCTTTTATTTGATTTTCCTTTTTGCATTTAAACATGGGCAGCATGGACAGAATTGGTTTTCTTTTTTCTTCTTCTTTTAACGAAGTGTGTTTGTAGGTGACATCTGAGGAGTCCTGGAGTTGCTCTGGGTTTGTTATGGCAAAAGCTGCAGAGGAAGTCCAAGTGAATCAGAGTTGCAGTCCTCAGGATAGCCATTTTGTTAACAGAATTAGATTCATTAATCTTTGTAATCTGATAATTAAATGGAGGGTAAAGCAACATCCGAGCAAGACAAAAACTTAGTTTGAAAACCCCCCCAGTGCTAAATGGTATCTAAGGATCTTATTGTAGTACTTTCTAAAGGAAAAAGCAAAAAAGAACCTAAGAGAGAATGTTCCAATGATCTTTTCTTCTGGAAATATATGTGGTTTGGGGTTTGTGGTTTTTGTTTTTTTTTTTTTTTTTATGTAAAGGTTGTAAGATATCATTCAGGGCTATATCTTCTGTTGAGTTTTTGAGGTATTTTTGTCACTTCTAGACATTTGTTCAGGAAATTGGTAAAAAGATAACCGTGTGTTTTCATTTTACTTTTTTCAGAGGTTGAAAATGGAGATAACTAATTTGAACAATTTATGTGCTTGAAACTGTCACATTTAGTGGCAAAATGCTTATCTAATACAAGATTTTAGAAATCTGCCCTTTAGGAAACAAGAATGATCTTGCTATTTAACTACTGGACTGAGACTTGAGAGGTGTGTCTGGTTGCTAGGATGTTACAGACATCCTTAGTTAAAACCCCAGTGTGGGAAGGGTGGTGGACAGGGAAGCTCAGAGGGGTCAGTGATGTAGTTTGGTGTTGTTCTGTGTGTGTTTAGTATGGAAATCAACTGACATCTGCACAGCAGCCCATTCCTGTAAACACTGCTTTCAGCTCTGTGTATCCCATCGTGTCAAGGCAAAGTGAAATCTTTCATTCCAAACCGAACAAACATTTTAAAAATATATTTTTAAAAGAAAAGTGCAAAGGTAGCTTTGCAACTAGCTTATGGTTTATTAATTCTGGTTTTTTCTTCCAAATTTCTTTAAAACTTAACATTTAGTATAACTTGAATGAAGCCTCTGAACTGATGCAGTTCTTAGCAGGCTGTGAGTAGGAGAGCTATTTCCAGGAAGGATACTTTTGTTTAAATACTTGATGCCAAATCTGTTTTACTATTGTGGTTTGTGTATCATGCAGCCTTTGTTTATTGTAATGTCCATGTTTGTTGTAAAGCAGCTCAGGTTACAGATACATATGTGAAAGGACAGAGAGAATATTTGTGCAGAACATACCTTTTCCTTCCATCTTCATAACCCAGCAGAAGAATGTTTATTTGTAGTTCTTGAAGCCTGTGTATTCATGCTTTCATCTTGCTGCCTGCTGAAGAATTTTTTATTTTTTTTTTTTAAAACGGAAATAAATATTTTTGTGGGTTTTTTGCCATTTCCTCACCTTTAAATAACCAAATTTAGATAATGCTATGAGGTAACTTGTCCTTTTTTATTTGTATGTCTAGTTTGCCTCCTCAAAAATAAAAGAGTCTCTGCTGAACCTGAATGGGAAATCAGGAGGCACATTTTTAAAAAATTGTTGTAAAGTTACTAAAAATGATAAATTACAAAGATTTCTAAACAGAGATATCCTTATTTATTTATTTACAAGCTTGCAGTTCCCTAGATGGATACTAAAACCTCTTAAGTTATCATGTTTTTGGTGTTCTGGTTTAAAAAATGTTTCCAAACATCTTTATTACTTTTAAAAATCTTAGCTCTTATGTCAGAAAAAAACCTGGTATTTTGACATACCGGGACAGATGAAGTTCTAATGAGAACCATTTGAAAATTTAAGGTTGAGATTCAAAGAAGCAGATATATGTAGCAATATGGCTCTGTTTCCAGAATAAAATTTGTCTTTTTTAAGGTGAATTTAACGTAGCTTTGTTCTTGAGAAACTGTTTTACTTCCTCTTGTTTGCTTGTGAGAACTTCATGCCACTTCTGAGATGTATATATAATTTTTGGCTCTGTATGTTCTCATTATTCTCTCTTCCTAAGGTCCTTTTTTCTTCTCATTCATTTGCATTTTTTAATTAAAGGCATTTTCATCTCTGTGTTATGTTGTTTCATCAGCTTCAAGTTCTGCCTACCTGGAGCATTCTTTGTTTCTTGCCTGGTGCTGGTAGTCCTTAGCATTGCTGCTCTTTGGCACTGCCTCAGAGCATCGTGGTAATTAAGAGTTCAGCCTGTGGTGTTCTTCTTTGGCCTTGGGTACCAAAGAAACCAGAGACAAAAACTGATGTCAGGCACCGCACTGTCACGTGTTTAAATCTCATTGGTGTTCAGCTGTGTTTGAACAGCTTGATTATTGTCCAAAATTTCACAAATGGTACACTCGTGTTAACTGTGAAGTAAAACAGGGATTTTTTTCATGTTAAAAGAGCAGTTTTGCACAGAAGGGGCTTGGGTGCAGAAGAATTTTCTGGCAAGACTTGGTAGTTTCTAGAGATGTTTCCTCAAAAAAGATATTGTTCATTTTCTGGAAATACATGTGACAGAGCTTAGTAATTCATAGCCAGTTAGGAGATCAAAGGCTCTTATGGCTGTACCTCCAGGGCTATCTTAATTGCATATTCTATAGTTTTGGCTGCTTTAGTATAGGGGTGGGGAATATGAATAATATCTAAATCAAATTAGCAAGAGATTAGTAAGAGTTCACCAACTGAAGTTTTTCTCTTCTCTGCTGTTGACCCCTGGTTCACAGCTGATGTTGGTGTCAAAAACCAATGAGCTCCTTAAGAGTTCCAGCAAGTATCATCGAAGTATAGTTTGTCCATTTGCAGCATATTGAATCAAGCTATTTCCTTCCAAATGGAGGATTAATTTCTATCATGAATACAGTTGGAGAGAACATTTAATGTAGTTGCCTTTCAGATAAGAAGGGCCTATCTTCTTTCTTCCTGGGGAGCTGAACTGAATTCAAACTCATAAAGAGTAGTTGTTATTTTAATTTTTTTTTTAAATTTTTGTTTTTTTTAATTGAAACAGAACCTAAGCTTAAAAGTGAGTTTTGGTGTTAACTGAAATGAAACCAGCAAGTCTGAACTAGAAGTGAGCCAAAGTGGATTCAGTTTTCTGCTATTCAGTGTACTAAAATTGTTGTACAGGACTAGGAAAAATACCAGTCGGTTCTAAGGTCCTCCACTAATTCATCTATACTGTTATTCAAATACTTGTTTCATGATGATTGTCCACAATCTTGCAAAAGTTTGAGGAAGTACTATTGTAATTTAGGGGAAACTCCAAATATTGATGTGGCTAAATCATCACGTTTGGATGATTTCTGAGTCTGAACAAATGTGCTAGCTAGGAGTTTGGCTTATGAATACGAGGAAGTGGCCATCTAAAATGGTACAGTAGTAAAATAATTTGATAGCATTTACCAGTTTTTTAACATGTAGTATTCATGTTACCTTGATGTTCTTGCAGTCCTGATTTTCTATTCAACACTTAGTTCCTTGGTGTATAAGTAACTCTCTTCTGGTTGTAGTTCTGCTGCATGACATTAAAAATGTCCAAAAGCCAAGACAATAAATGTGGTTTAAATATTGTGTTACAGCTAATTATTTCTCTATGGTTTGGAGAAAGCTACTGCACTAGTGTATTAAAGAATAGATTCTGAAAAGCTTTATGATGAAATTACAGGTCAGATCCTACCACATGATGCAATTCCTTTATTCTTAAAATCAAATAACCATCTGTTTGAGAAAGTGATTTTGCTCTCAAAAGCTTCATTTCTTTCTCGAAATTCGTTTAGCAGATGTTTCAACTGGATGGCTTTATGCAGACTTTTGTAGGTGGTTTTACTGTCTTTTCACTCAAAGCCTAGTTGAGCATCATTCAGCCAAACTCAGCTTTTACAAATTGTACTTAATGTTCTCTGGGCTTCTTCAGATTCTTTGTGTTTTATCTTCATTACTATTACCAAAACAATGCAGCCTCCATCTCTAGTGTGGATACAGTTTAATATAGTGAAAAAGTACTATGTAACATAGTCTTATAAAGGAAGGGGGAGTAAGCAGTACTAATAGAAGACATTTGCATCATCAGAATAACTGTACTGGGTTAAATCAACCCAACAAAACACGTCTGAAACACTCATGCTGGTATTGACTTGTTCAAGCGCAAACTGCCCAAACTGGTTGGTCTAGGCAGGCATGTCTCTTAAGGTTACTGACTTTTTTTCCACTCATGAAGTAATTTCTCTCCATTGATTTATTACCCTCTCATTAATTCAGATAATAGGTATTCAGAAACCCTAACCAGTTAGGGCATATAACTGTTAAACAGACATGGTTTTCTAATACTGTATTCTCAATGTGACGGAAAGATGAAACAAGGTGCCCTAGGGAGTACTGGGACAGTGGTACCTTGTGCCATACATACACTTCTCATCACCTGCAGCTTTCAAGAAAGTGTATATAAGCTCTTCCTCCCTTCAAATCAGGGAATCAGCAACTGGCTTTCATGCAGTGACCTTTTTGCAGTCATGCTGCTTGATGCCTTTGAAGCCATTTTCTACTTCTCTGTGGTCTTGTTGCATGTCAGTATAGCCATCTGCCCAAGTTCCCCTTCTGGACTTTACCAGAAAATGAACCTTGAGCACCCTAGTCCCAGAATGAAGGTCCTTAAAAGTTGTTATTTGTAATACACAAAAGGAGTGTGTAGCTAGGCATGCTAGTGCACACACACTCCTGTGTCTGAGTGTCACCGTGCATTCAGGAATTTGCCTCCATTGGTGTCTGGGAGGCCTCTAGTTACAGTAGATCATGTAAGATCAAATTTGTATCACGTGTGGTTCAAGACACTTTAAATGAATTTCAGTGATTCTGTATTAAGTAATGGAAATATTCTTGGTTTAGAATTGATTTCTGAATACTGTGGTTGTTTCAGATGAATATTTTTTTCCCCCTGGCTGCTTCTGTTCTGTATTATGTCTGTGCATGTGTCTGGCACTGGAAAGTGTTTGATCCTTTCTGTAGGTCATGCAGGATGTTTGATGTCTTTTTGTTGACTTTGGGTATGAGTAAATAAATGATAGAATCCCCTGCAGCCATAATTTCTTAACTTTTATGTATGGCATTGTGGTCAATTACAATGTGGCAAGCTGTATTATGTTTCTCTGTAATTATAATAATCAAATATGTAACATTCATAATGAAAGGCAGATTTGTGAACTTTGCAGCAGTGCACTGGCTCTGAAACTGACCTGCTTGCTTTGGCCAGAAGAGTAAGAGGCTGTGGAGGGAAAAAAATCATGGAGGGAAACAGAGATTCTAGGGGAGTTTTCTTAGCATGTTTTTTTGTCAATTTGTTTAAAAGTCAAGTTTTCCTCGTGTGATTAATGATGTAACATGAAATCTGTATTTTTTCGGATAATTTTATAAAAAAAAAAATTTCTCAGATATTTTTCTGACCTTATGGAGCCTATTGTGAAATCATCTGTTTTAGATGAGCTCACTAGGAATTCAAGCATGAATGCTGGTAGAAGTTTGCGGGTTAAATCTTACCTCTAGCTGCTGTTTTGGTCAAGACTTTGCTTCAGTTCCATTAATGATAGTGTTTTTGAAAGATATAAATTACTTGTCTGCAGTAATTTTGACATTATTGAAAAGTATCATTATTGCTTTATTTCCCGTTATGTTAAAATAGGTAACCTCTTAGAAACATCTTCTGCTTAAAGAACAAAAGACCAGCACAGACTATTTCTCCAGTCATTTTCTATCGATTACAACTATTCTGATTTTCTTGTACATTTTCATGGAAATATTAATTTGTCAAAATTGGACACACAAATGCCCCTCCAACATCAGACATAATCTTTCCAGCCTTTGCAGATATCAGCTCTTTAAACACAATCCCTTCCCTCTGTCAGAGAAGTTGTGTTCCAGGAGCAGCTTTCTGTTACACCACACGCAGCAGTAATACACACTGACTCCTCCAGTCCTGCACCACTCAACCGTCTGCAGTGACTGATCATGTGCTTGGAGGTTTATACTTTAAGCTATTGGAATATCAGATAATCCTAGAACATCAGAACAAGAGGTGCAAAGCAGGTTTATGATTTAATTCTTTCTGTTTCTGTTGTTTATACAATCCATTTAAGTTTATACTGTTGCCAAAATCCTAAACAGTTTTGCGGTTGAATTATAGCATTTCCCATACTGTCTAGCTAAGGAACAGCAGAGATAAAATTACTCATCCTTGTTGCTATTAGGAAGTTCAGTTATGGAAAATGCATTTGTCTACTTGCTCTTTATTCCAGATATGAGATTTATGTAACTGACGATCTGTAAATTTCTTCCAAGACAAAATAAATACAGTGCACAAAATCTTAGGTGACATTCTTGAGTTAGGCTGATGGACTCAGTTGTTATGATCGAGTGAAAAGCTATGGTAACAGGGCCCTGAGCCACTGAAGAGAGCACTTTATCACTTGACACAACAGGTCTCGGTTTGCTTCATAGAGCATGCAAAATCTCTGTGCTGGTGCCATCAGCTAGAACGAAAAAAAACCAACCTATTCAGGCTGTGCAGTGGTCAAGAATGTAAATTCACATTGACCCATGAAGCACCAGTGCAAGCCTAAGAATTGCATAGCATGTTCTAATCTTCCTCATCCCTGTAGGAGCAGAAGTAGTGTGTGATTTTGTCAGCAAAATCTTTGTCAAAGAGAATCCTGTTCGAGGAACAGGAAATTCCTGTTTCCTATTTTTGGGAGTGGGAATTACAGCTTGCACCTGAGAGGAGGAAAGTGGTAAGAATGTAGATGAGCTAAGGAGTCAGTTTTTCAGAACACTTAGGATTTAAAAGCTTACAAAAAGCAAACCTTGAGGAAAAGCGAAACTATTTTCACAGTCTTCCACATAGTTTGATTAAATTTTGCATTACTCCAGAGTTGCCCAATAATTGTAATGCTTTGGAAATGCTGCACAGAAACATTTAGGCAATTTTTTCTTTGATATTGTTTTTATTGATGAGTATTAACTGATGGGAAAAGAAAGGAAATTGTCTCCAAGATACATACCCATTAAGTTGTTTTTTTTTAAAAGAAAAGGTACTTGGATGTCTCTGATACTGCAGGAAGACAGGATGTGTATGGCTTGACAAAGTGAAGCTTAACTGAAAAATAGAAGAAATGATCCAGTGAGCAGTCTGGACCTCCAGGGACCAGAGTTCAGTTCTTGCTTAACTGTACTTCTTGTTTGTCTTTCTGGCAAGTCATTTAGTCTAGCTTATGCCTTTGGGAGTATCTCATTTTACAAATGGGGAACTGTTTCAGAAGGGTGTTGAAAATAAAATCCATTAATGACTGTGAAACTATATAAATTCCTTCAATATGCTGAAACTTGGCTATGGTTTCAGCATGGGTTTTTCCTCTGAAAGTATGTCTGGTTTTATGGATGGCTGCCTTTTGTTCCCTGAAACAGGCAACTGATATGTTTTATTCATGCCTGGAGCTTTTCAAGATCTATGCTGCTTTCTAGCCATCATTGTACTAATATCACTATGTTTCCTGATAAGGATTATTTTAGCAATATAGAAGTTGAAACACTTTTACAATTAATCTTTCTGCACCTACTAAAATTCAGTGTTTTGAAAGAAGTCGTAGCAATACCATGGACCAGTAGCAGGACAAAGCATTTTGATAAGTGGTAGTTGTTACATCTTTTGTTGCATACAGGGGATGTGCTATGTGTGAGACGTATTTTGCAATGGATCTTGCTTACAGCAAACCACTTCTTGTATCCACACCTCTGTCCTTTTCTTATTTTGCATCTTGCCTTGTGCCTGTTGTCCTTTTTAAGCACTCATATCTTTTAGATAACTGCTTATGGGGTCTCTGCATGTGTAAATGCTTGGTTGCATTCAGAGAGAAGTATTTTTAGTCAAAGAGAAGGATCAGAATCAGAAGTGCCGTGATCAGACTATTTCTGTTGCATTCAAGGATGTCTGTTACATTCAGGTGAATTTGGCCAGTAATTCTGTTTCTGGTCACATATGTCTGAGGGTGTTTCACGTGTGATATTTTTCTGGGGCTTTGGTAAAAACAAACAAACAAACAAAAAAACCTTCATATTCTGCTGCCTGTTAGTCTCCATCTCCCTCTAAGTGTAGTTTAATGTGCAGATTAAAAGGAAAGCCATTTAGCTTTGATTCTAGTACTCTTCACTGTTTGGTTTTTTGTTGTTTTGTAGGGGCTTTTTGTTTGCTTTCCTTGTTTGTTTGTGGCATTTTTTTTCCTTTATTTATACTCTTATGTGTTTCTAGGCACCAGAATAGAACATTTTTATGCAAGATTAACATTGAATCTTTCCTCTTCATTCTTTACTCGCTTTGATACCTGAAAGACTGAGATCAAAAGAAGGGTTTCCTATCAGTTTAGAGGATTTTGCTTTTTGGGGGAGTTTCTTTTTATATGTAAGGTCAGCTGAGACAGCTAAGCTGCCAGCTAAGTCATGTGATTGATAAGACTGTCAGCATTAGGTATTCACTGGAATGTGTGTATTTGGCATTAGAGCATTTCAGACTGAAAAATAGTGGGGTGGGGGTTTTTTGTGGTTTTTTTTGTTTGTTTGGGTTTGTTTTTTTGTTTTTGTTTTGTTTTTTGTTTGGTTTGTGTTTGTTTTTTTTTTTTTTCTTAAAAGAGACTGGGAGAAGTACTTCATTCTGCTTAGAACATGAGTAAGAACTCTGAATCAAAATCAGTAAGGAGCAGTTCATATAAATTTTATACAAATGTAGTCCACCTGGTGGGTAAGGGAATCCTGGGTTCAGTGCTCCAGTCTTTTTCCTGAGTTAATTCCAATGCTCTTGCAGTTAACTGAGCAGAACAAAGACTCTGATGTTGGTCACCAGCTCCTCCAGATGCTTGAGTCTTCTGCAGGGATGATGGTGTAGGGGTTTTGTATGTGTGTGCACACTGGGATTTGAACTCTGCGAAGAATTTTACTGGAAGCTTGGCCAGACAATATATATTGTGCTGATACTAACTGAATGTTAGACATGCCTGCCTTTAATACAGCCATCTGTTGAGAGCTATAGCAGTTTTTCAAAAGCACCCCTCAGCATAGATATCAAAGTCTATTCATATGCCTGTGCTTCTGATCCTCTAATTTGTTTTTTAATTTAAAAACTGCAAAGGGAGAAGAGCAATATTTCAAGACCAGTAGCTTTATTTAACACAACCCCCCCAAAAAACACCCCAAAACACAGAAAACCTCCCACACAAAACTCACGTTGCCAGTTTAGAAAATGTTAAAAATGTCTGTACTTAATATTCAACACTATCTTTATGGAAAAACACTCAACCACGCTTTCATTTTCCTCTCCTCTGAGTAGCCCCTGGTCTCGCTGACACCTATTTCCTGCCTTGTCTATTTACAGTGCAGCTCTTGAGATCATTTTCTTGATCCGTCAGTCCAGTGAGATCAGCCAGACCTGTTAACTCCTCTACCTGCTCACTCCTGAATGGCACAGAAATATTTTAGTAAGAAGCTGGTTCAGGAAGGTTGGAGCTTGGGTCACCCTGGTGCATTGAGCAGCCATGATCCAAAAGAGGGGAACAGCAGAGGTGCCCCTCTTCTTAAGTCCTCTTGGGTGAGGGAGAAACCTGGAGACAAGGTTGGGCCCATGGAGCTGCCCACTGAAAGCCTGGCACATCCCAAATGTTTGGGGTCTCCTTCCTTTCCTCATTCCTGTCAGCCCACAGCTTGGACAGGGGCACTCTGCACTGGGTCAGGAACTGGCTGGAGGGCCGGGCCCAGAGAGTGGTGCTGAACGGGGCTGCATCCAGTTGGCGGCCGGTCACTAGTGGTGTCCCCCAGGGATCAGTGTTGGGCCCAGTTCTGTTTAATGTCTTTATTGATGATTTAGATGAGAGGATTGAGTCCATCATCAGCAAATTTGCAGATGACACTAAGCTGGGGGGAAGTGTGGATCAGCTGGAAGGCAGGAGGGCTCTGCAGAGGAACCTGGACAGACTGGAGAGTTGGGCTGATTCCAAGGGGATGAGGTTCAACACGGCCAAGTGCCGGGTCCTGCACTTTGGCCACAACAACCCCCTGGGGAGCTCCAGGCTGGGCACAGAGTGGCTGGAGAGCAGCCAGACAGAGAGGGACCTGGGAGTCTGGATTGACAGGAAGCTGAACATGAGCCAGCAGTGTGCCCAGGTGGCCAAGAAGGCCAATGGCATCCTGGCCTGTATCAGGAACAGCGTGGCCAGCAGGTCCAAGGAAGTGATTCTACCACTGTGCTCAGTGCTGGTGAGGCCACACCTCGAGTACTGTGTCCAGTTCTGGGCCCCTCAGTTCAGGAAGGACATTGAGGTGCTGGAGCAGGTCCAAAGGAGGGCAACCAGGCTGGTGAAGGGACTCGAGCACAGATCCTATGAGGAGAGGCTGAGGGAGCTGGGGGTGTTCAGCCTGGAGAAGAGGAGGCTCAGGGGAGACCTCATCACTCTCTACAACTCCCTGAAAGGAGGGTGTAGCCAGGTGGGGGTTGGTCTCTTTTCCCAGGCAACTTATCAGCAAGACAAGAGGACACGGTCTTAAGTTGTGCCATGGGAGGTTTAGGTTAGATATTAGAATTTATTTACGCAGAGGGTGATCAGACGTTGGAATGGGCTGCCTGCGGAAGTAGTGGATTCTCCGTCCCTGGAGATATTTAAAAAGAGACTGGATGTGGCACTCAGTGCCATGGGCTGGTAACCGCAGCGGTAGTGGATCAAGGGTTGGACTTGATGATCTCAGAGGTCCCTTCCAACCTAGCGGATTCTATGATTCTATGATTTACTTGTTGATTTGTGAAGACCAAAATATTGATTTTCCAAGTCATTAGTGTGAAGCATCAATATCCTGATTATCATTATATTCTGGCCTAGTGCCGTACCCTGGTGTGGTCATGACTTCAGAGGCAGCTCAGTGCTGTTTGCTGATGTTGGTGAAGCATGGCCCCCCCTTCCCTGGCTGTGTGGTGCTGAGGAAAGAGGAGGGCTCTTGCCATCCATCAGCCTTGCTGGTGGTTACATCCGTGTAGCAGAGGCATCAGGAAAGTTCTGGAGTTTTTGCTTGTGGAAAGCAAGGTTTGGCTGGATGGCCAATAATGAGGCACCTTCCTGTCTTTTTGCCCTGTGTCCTCTTGGTCTGACACCAAGGAGGACCCAGAGTCCGGCTGCTTTTTCTCCTGGGTGAAAGTCCTGCTGAACTGGGCCTGCCTCTGGGTCCACATCCAGCCCCTATCTCCAGGGATGTGCCTAATGCCCTGTACTGGGGCTGCCCTGGTGCTTCCCTGATTGCCTGCTCCTGCCTTGGGTGGTGGGACACAGGGCAAACCCTGGCACAGAAAGACCCTGGAGGCACTGTGGCAGTGGGCCTGGAGTTTTATCTATATGCTTTACTTATTAAAACAGAATGAAAATATAGGAATAACATGCACCAGGTCACTTCACTCAGTCTCTGAAATAGTATGACAACTGCCATGTGACAATAAGAACTATCGATTACTTAGTATTTTAGTTACAGTTTAATTTTTGGAAGATGGAGAGCTGCAAAAATTGTCTGTAATGTGTGGGGCACTGTTAAGATATTCAAATCTAGCAGTCTTTATCACATGTGTGGTAAAATACAGAAGGATATGTAAGAAGCTCTTCATTGCTGTGCCTAAATGTACAGCTTATTCCCACAGTCCAAGAAATCTTGAAGTACACAATCTTGATACTGAGCACCTGTATTTCATGCTGAGTGAAAATCATCTCCACAAGATTAAAGACTTTGTAATCTAACATAATCATGAAGAAAGAAACGAATTTTGTGTTTCAGAAAAAAAGAGAATAATGCACGTATTCCTTTTTCCTCTTGCGGATACAAAGGGAGTATTATAAACATGTTAACTGGCCATATGAGCTCTGTATGTTCATTTACCCCGTTCTGAGACCAGAGCCAACCTGTCCTGCTGGGATCTGAGTAGGTCACAGTGTTGTTTTTCACATTTGCATAGCTGGGCTCCCTATAAATTAGAGTAAAAAAGTTATGCAATGCTGCCACTTTTTAACTTTCTTCCTTGTCTCCTTGGAAATAGTGGTGCAAATGTATGGTAGAACAGTGCTTTAAGGATTTGATTTGTAAAATTCTCTGGGTTCAAGTTTCCAAGTGCTAAGGTCAGGCACTTCTTTTACTTCAGTGAAGCTACAGATTCCTCAACACCTCTTTGGAAAAGGAGGTTTTGTTGGCAGTCAAGGGTGCACACCTGCACAAGTGTCCTGCCTACACCTTGGCTTCACCCCTTTTGGAAACTTTGTTTCCTGCATGTGTGCTCACTTGGTTTGGAAGCCATACTAAGTTTTCTTCTAATTATCTTCTTGATTGCAGATTGACTTGGAGCCAGAAGGGAGAGTGTATGTCATCATAGACCTTTCAGGATCATCAGGAGAAGGTAGGGACTTTGAATATTTTATTTTACTCTTTCATGAATGGAATCTTTCAAGGGACACTGAAGTGGAAGTATTAGAGGAGATGCTGTGCCAATGTCCTTGATGTATCTGCCTGTGATTCAATGAACAGTTCCAGTTCATCTTAACCTATTAATCACCAATGCTAGCAATATTATCTAAAAGGTAGGTAATGAAATCAGAACAGTTTAATAGTATTAATTTCCAGAATTGAGTTCCAACTTCTTACTTTTGGGAGAACGATTGCACAGGTAGAGTTCATAAGATGTCAAAGATGGAGGAAAGAGTTTATGTGCTTTTAAAATTGTTTAATATTTGGCATTTTTCCACTAAATGTGGTTTTTTTTGGGTTTTTTTGTTTTGATTTGTTTTTTTCCAAGTAATGACAAAAACATTGTAATGGTAAGAGATGAACTTCATTTTTATGAAACAGCATTTACCTATTGGAAAACACAAACTGAAACAAAAAAAAACAAAGATAGAAGAGGAATATTTCTTAAATTCTTAAGGTATTTTTATGCTGTTAAGTGTGAAAAGAATCAAGTCGTATACGAAGGGAAAAAGAGAATTTATTAAAAAGAAATTCTATGTATATTAGTTATGCTCTCAATGACAGCCTGACTTGCTGAAACAGGTGTATAGGGTTATATGGCTGGTTTGAGTTTGATTATTTTTTTTTTTTTACTTATGTCCACTGACCAGCTTTTCCCAGTAATTCTTAGAGCTCAGCTAAAGGAGGTTGTTGTTGGTTCACAGTACATAAAAAAGATTGATGTAAACTCTGACAGCATCTAGGGAGAAAATGCTATGAAATGAATTTATTTTGCCTGATGCAATTTGGAAAGAGATGAAGAATGTCTTTATATTTGTGTTCTTGATAAAGAATTGCTGTGCACTGACCAATTGCTAACAGTAGCTTGCAGAAAGATTCATTGCTCTAAATCCTGAATTTTAATACCAAAATTTAAATATTATTTAAATTTCATCTTACAGTCACATTTTGTACGCACATAAAATGTGCTCTGCTTTTTTTTCTTCATACATATTGAAGAAAGTATCAGTTTAATAGAAGTTTCCTCATATTTTACTAATAAGTGTGCAATGATGGAACTAAAATGTGGTTAAAGGCATTGATGTGGTTCTGTCACGGGGCAGGTAGATGTTCTTCCAACCTTCCACTGATAATTAATTGTTACCCAGACAGGCATAGCATGAACTATTCCACCACAGGATGTGTTCAGGTGCACTGAAGTGTCAAAGGGCAGGAAGAATGGTGTTTTGTTCTTCAAATGTTCTTTAAAGCTCTATCACCTTTTGTACAGGTTAAGAAAAAATGGCTGTGGTAATGTCTCCTGGGTTGTGTGGTGTGTTATCTTGGGGCACTTGGAAAGAAATTTATAGAGCTGAAATTTGCGTTCCTATGTAACATTGAAGGGGAGCACTCAAATGGAAACAGGCCATGGAGGGAAAGCAGCTTTTGAAATGCTGTCTTATGGGAAGCCCTGGGCATGACCAAGAGGCTTTAGTTAGGGGAAATTTGGTAGAACCCAAGAGAAGGTGGTGTACTTAAAAATGCCATACAACTTGTTCAGTTTTAGAGCTTTCCCACACAATTAAATAACCATGGAGAAGTGCTGTGTGGAAATATCGTAAAGTTCTCTAAGAAAATTGTTTTTTCTCACAAGGAAAATTAGATCAGGTTTGTACAAAAGTTTGTACACTATTTTTATGGTGTCTTATTAACAAAGAAATCCTATTTTTAGACTGCTTTATTTGGGCTAAGCCCTTGCTAATTTTGGATGAGTCTCCTCACTCTGTCTTAGTGAAGCTCTTACTTTAACATAACTGTGTGCATCCTTCTGTAATGAACAGAAACACTTAAGCCACACACAAAAATAACATTCTACTTGATTAAAAGATGCCTGATTAATTTTCCTCTTTGTATATGTACATGTATAAATAGATAAATATAAAGTAAACTAGATCTGATGTATTTTATGATTTCAGTAGGGAAGTTCATTGCAATTCATCTGTATTTGTTGACTATGAAAGAAACATAGACCTCAAGGTTAGACTAAATATATGACTTGTAAGTAGCTAGGGTTCGGTGGTAGAATTGCTACTCTTGACCTAATTTGTTAACCAGGATCTTGTTTTTAATTCCAGTCTTTGTTGCATATAGCAGTGGAGCACATAGCATTCTCTTCATGCTGTGTAAATGGGTATCAGTATTTCATCATGAAAATAAAAGTAACTGTAGCAACAATTTTAATGGGAGGAAGTAATCATGTTGCATGTTTCTCACTTAGAAGTTGTTTGATTTTTTTTTTTAAAGTAGTTTTAAAAAAATTTCAGCTGTTTAGCTGTAGCATATACCTGCCAGTCAGTATTGTCTTGTATATTTGTGTACTGAAAATTGGATGTTTCTTCTATGTACTATATCTAGGTTTCTAATTATCAGTGATGAATAATGTAACTTCAGTTATTTGGAACTTCTGAAAGACTTTTTTAGATATCCAAATTCTGCTTCAGTATAGTTGACTTAAGATTAGTTGAATCCATTAATATGGGCAGAGCGTTTTGTCCTCTATTAAGGCGAAAGCCCTAATTTTGCAAGTGAGCCCTTATGTGAGTAAACAGTTACATAAATTAAAAGTTTGCATGTAAAATTCTAACTGGTATACAAAGCAGATTCTCTGATAATACTGCATTCTTACTAGTGGTATGTTCTCAGCAGTTTTAGTAAGCTTTTACATAATATTGGCATAAGATGTTGTTACCACATACCTCCTAAAATTTAATTGTCCCTTAATGTAAGCTGACAGATTGCTTCTCCCTCTACACAATTTGCACTTGCATGGCAAACCAATGAAAACAGTTCATTTCTATAGCTGACTTCTTCAACAAAAGTACACGATTTCTCTTCCTCCTTCCCTCACATCTAAACTGAATCACTGATGGACTTTCATCACTGAGTGGCTTACATGTACAGAAGAGGTAGAAATACAGCACTTCTGCCTCTCCTTGTCACATTGACAGAGACTTGTTGAGAGGCACCCTTAGTTATCAGCATCTGGCAGGTATTTTTATGTGGAATTGTGCAGAAAGAAGGGTTGGGCTGCTGGCTTTGCTACTTGCAATTTTTTCCCATTCTAATGACAAGCTACAAATCCACAAGAATGTTATATGTGCCAACTTCTCTTCAGCTTCCTGTATTGTAAAATTTCCTTTTGAAGCCACCTGAAAGAGAAGCTCTGTATCTCCAACAGCAGCAGTGCACTTGATGGGGCAGCTGGGAAAGCCCAAGGGTTTATTTAGATTGCTCTCCTTTAGATACCTTGCAGCACTGCAAACTCTCACAGTGGTGGACTGCTCAAATCTTGAAGTATTTGGATTTTTCTGAAAACGTTTTCTGGTGACTCCACTTTATATATGCATTTTTAAGGAAAACAAGGTGTTAGGCCAGTGCTTGTGAGAAGTCATTAGCTTGGGTAAGGTCTATACTTATTCTCTGTTACTTCACAAACTGGATTTGATGACTGCATGGGTTTCTTTAACTTCTTGAACAGGTCTTATCAGACTTGAGATGAACAGGAGACTCTCTAAGACATCTCTCTTACTAATTTCTTCAGTGCTGCTTGTTCTCTGAGGTTGTATTGCTTTTCTGTATTAATTCAATGTTGCTGTAGCATATGCATTATTTCTAAAATGAACTGTGCTCACTGACTGTTTTGTTGACACACTTTGGCAGCATTTTTCTGATTTATTTTAATGCTTATAACATTTTATGAGTGAAGCTTCTGTATTATTTCAGAAATATTTAAGAGCTCCAGTGTAGCTGATCAAGATCCAAATGCAGGCTGAAAATTTAAAACATAACTGATAGAATGATACAATGATTCAGTTTATAAATTGGAATAACAGGTGGCCATCAAGTGGATAGAAGAGGTAAATGGCCTCAGGAATGATTAAAAACATTTTCATCATTGTCAGTTTTATATACACTGAAAGGCAGATGCTGCTGTATTTAAAAGCTTGTGACCTCCTTGCTGCAGTTGTCATTGTAGATTTCTTCTTTCTTTGGAATTATTGGTTTGTGTGACACAAACGTATACAGTTATTTATGGTAGCCTTCTACCAATTTACAAGTTAAGTTACCATTTGCAGTATCTCAGTATTCAATCAACTGTAGAGTGACTTTAGAATAAACTTGACAGGTTAGGGTTTTTTTTAACCTATTATTTATTTTAATTATATATTATTTTATTTTACTTTTGTATTTAATTATATATTTTTAAATATATAATTTAATATATTTAACTTATAGGTGGCATGTAATAATAAAAAAATATTCAGAACTCTTTTTCCATGTACGGTGTCTAATAAATGTTAATGATTATTTATCAATGTTAGATATCCCAGCTTGCATTATGGAATTTTCTTTATATATATTTACATTCTAGAGTAGGCAGTTGAATTGTAATAAAATGCCACAGTGCACGCAGGAGGTGGTAGATACTGCAAAAAAGAGCCTGTTGGAAGCTCTTGGTTATGTCTTTGAGTTATGTAGTTACCTTCAGATTCATCTGTTCCTAAGATACTCTAAATTTCACAAGATGAAGGTCTCTAGGTGATGCTAAACAAGTCTGTTGGTTGAAATCATGACAGTATTTCATTGAGGCAAAGCTTTTTGTTTAGGTTGCTTGTTTGGCCTTTTAGGAGCTTCGAGGAGGTTTCTCAGTTGTTAGCTCGTTTGCTTCAAGGCTCTCAGTTTTGCAAATCCAGTTATTGCTGATAGGTATTGCCAATTGCAGGGGAGGGCTAGATGACCTTTTAAAGATCCCTTCCAACCCAAACTACTCTGTGATTCTGTTGTGGCAGAAGTTCTGCAGGAAAAAGGAAAACAGTATTATGCTTTCATTTCTTATGTCTCATACTTCATAAATTTATAGCATAGATGCAGCATGTTTATCAGAATATCCACAGGATTTGTTCCAGGCATCCAACTTTGGTAAGATCAATACAGGAATAGAAAGTGTAATCTTGTTCTATGTTGTAGCCTTCTTTTTGCAAAGTTAGTAGAAAATAACCTTTGGGTTGAAAACTATCTTTATAATTCCTAATGCATCCATTTGTTGGAGCTTTTATTCTTCAGACTACACTGAAGTTGTCATTGTCATCATTATGCTTTTCATGCTCTGAGGGCCCAGAAGATGAGATCTGATTCTACTAGGCACTGTCTGGACAGAGAACAGTAAAAGGTGCTTACCCAGAAATACCAGTCTAAATGCCATGCATCCAGAAGGCAGTCTTTTTGCTTGGTTGCTTCAGGAATTTGCCTTAGAGAAGAGTGGTGTTTGGTTTTCTTTTTCCACTGAAGTCTTCTGCTGCAAATACAGCTTTGACAGCTTGGGGTTTTTTGAGTTTGTGTGTGTGTGATTTTTCTTTTGTTGTTTTTTTTTTTTTTTTTTAAATTATCTCTGATTTTGACTTTTATGGTGCTGTTGAAAGATTCATCAGGCAGACCACAAAATAGTTTTTGCGGCCATCAGCTGCTGATCTTAGGGTACTGAACAAACTGTGAAAAGTGCTTGTGTTTGTTCAGAACTTCTAGTATATAACTAGGTAGTTAGTCATTATATAATATTCTTCCAGTAGGTGAAAAACAGCTCACCTCTTTCTAGAAATATTTCTCAGTTTTTTAGAAGGTACAAATTGTTCTTTATTCCCACTGATACATCTCTCTCATCAGGATGTATCTCTAGCCCATCCTGGAAGTAGCATCTCACTCTAAAAGGAAATTTCAAGTTTTTCACCAGCTTTTCATGGAAACAATTGTATTTTAGGATTTTTTAACACAGTAGTCAACCTTATTGTTTGTATTAGCTTTGTCTGTGCTGGTTTATCCACTCTTTTACAAAAGTGGATCCACTTTTTTACAAAGGTTATATCTTTTCTAGATCATTTTGCTTGTTTTTTAAATGAGAATGGATGGAGAACCTATTGTGTAATAACCCATAACCTGTGTGCTTGGGGTAAACATGGAAAAGAAGAATCGTAGAGTCCCTTAATAGCTTGACTGCAGAGACCTTCTTATCTCTTATTTTGCAGCCCAAAATTTACACACACACAGACGTCCTTACCTTCCCCATATTTTAATATTTGAGAGGAAGCCGAGGTGTTGGAAGTGGTTTAGGAAGAGCCAAATAGTCTGGTGAGAGGTTCAAAGATTTAAGTCAGTGTGCTGCCCTTTGGGTGGACTGGTGGGGGCAACAAACCTCTGCAGCTTCTCCAGAACAGCAGGTAGGTCGGAAAGGATCTGTGCAAATGCCTCTGTTGTGGCATTGGGGCAGGTAATCTTGCAGGGATAAAATGGTATCTGTGAAATAAGGAAGCTGCTTGATGGCTGGAAAGTCTCTTACCAAGACTCAGCAAGCCACATGAACATTGTATTTTTAGAATCAAAGCTGGGGCTTTTTCTGAGTGTCAAAATAATCTGCAAATATTGGAACAAGACGCTGCTCTACCAGCAATAGTGACTGAGTGATTTCTGTCTTCAGTCACTTGACTCAGGAAGGTCTATAAGTTAGAGTTCTTTCACAAATCAAAGTTCCCAAGAAAATTGTGTGCTCAGGGAAGATAGCATTTGAAGTGTCCATATTGTATGAATTTTACCTATTTCCATTGTAAAGCGAAATATCCAGTCAGAGACACCAGGTGCACATCTGTGGCTCTGCTCTGTTCAGTCTCAGTAAGGAGGACTTGCCTTCGAAAGGCCTAATCTAATTTTTTTCATAGCTTGGGTAAAGGTAGGAAACTACACCAGCTTTTTGGCTTTTCTTCTGTAAGCTTCCTTGCTTGAATAGAACAACAGCAAGCGGTAGAGTGTGAGTCAACTTCAAATGTAACCAGAACCTTTGTTTTCAAAACTCATTATACAGTGTATCAACTGACAACCTATTTCCTTTGAAGTTTTATGTAGATACAGTTTGGGGGGGTTATTTTCCCCCATTCAGCTTTTTGTTTATTCAGCACTGAATAATATCAACTCTCATTCAAACCACAAGTGAGGAAAAAGGGGTAAATCAAAGAAATAAAAGAAACTGATTTGCAGTGTTTTCTCCTTATGCTATATCTTCATTTTCTCCTCCTAGGAGGGATAATTCAGAACTATTACTAGCATGTTTTTGTCTTGTGTCTTATTAGTTTTAATTTTAAAATACCTCTGTGCTGAAGTTTGGATCCTTAGTACAAAAATGCAATTTTTTTTTCTAGATTTCTTTTTTTTCTTGGAACTATTAATATATTTTATGACTGTTATTAAAACTGGAAGAAATCGTTGCCCATCCAGATTTTGAGTTTCTAGTTTGTTTATTTAAGGAAAACAAACAAACCCCACCTAAATAGTGTTATTTTTATTAATATGGAAACTTTAAGGATATGATGCTCAATCAGACAACTTTGTTGAATCTTAAATGAACAACTTCAAAAAAAATCTCTTGTTTTCACAAATCTGTTAGAATAAGTGACAGTCCACATTAAGTTCTTGGCTTTTGCAAGTTAACACTGACTGCAGGGATGGCACAGGCACTTGGTTGGGAAAATTAAGCTTGCAGGCTGACTGTTAAAACCCAAAGTTCTTTTAAAAGGTATCAGTGCAAACGCAAATCAGTACTTGGTTGAGAATTCAGTCTGTTGGTGTGTGATGGTTTTAAACGGGACTGCTCACTGAAGAGGTTCTCCACACAATGCTTCTGTAATTTTCAATTTGTGTGGCAAATGTCTTCATAACGGACATCTCGCCACGGATTTATAGGCATCCCTTGGATTCTGTCCAGTTAGCTGATGGAACATCTGGTAAGCATTGTGTGTTTGTAATAAGCTCTTACAGTATAAAGCTGGCTCAGGCTTTTCAGGCAAAGATCGATGACCATTTCTTGGCAGGCTTCTAGCTGTTTGCCAAAACAAGTGCTTCACAGGGAAAAAGACACTGCTGGAAGATTTGGTTTAAAGGCGCCTTTGTAATGTACTATAAGAGTCTGTACTTGGTTAAAGAAAATTGCATTAGACTGAAATAGAAAGTTTGTACTTGGTTAAAGAAAATTGCATTAGACTGAAATAGAAAAGTAATGAAACTCATATACGTACTATGTTCCAAACTGCTGTTCCTTTCTTCTCCATTTATGTAGCCTGAGTTTTGATTTCTGCAAGGGCTTTCTTTCTTGACAAAATTGTGCATGGCCTTTGGAATAGCCATGTTTGATTTTACCACTGCATATGCCTAGTGTGTTTTTTTAAAGCATCAAATTAAAAACTATAGTATTGTTTTCATACATAACTGAAACACAATCTACTAAAAAGATATGGAAGAGAAATAAATTTTGGAAATCTGTGTATGGCTAGATATTCATAATTCAGAACACAACAGATTAATTCAGTATTTGCTGTTTAGCATGATATGAAAAATACATATAAATATGATAGCTTATAGATATGTTTTTTGTACTTCATAAAATACATTAATACCTGTACTCTTATGATTTGTTAGTGATTTGGTCTGCACTTTTGTTGCAGTTGTGTGCTCTGAATCAATCAGTTCCCCTTTAGTTGTGTGCTCCCTAGTAATAGTCAAGTCTGTTTATTGTTCGTATACCAGGGAGGTTGTTAGCACTTTGGGACCATTAATGTATTTTCTGAACATTTTTAACCAAAAGTTTATTGCCTTTAACATAGCCTTAAAATGTACATAATTTTTTAAAATATGAGTTCTACATCATCTAGAGTCTCCAAAACTAGGCATTTTTGGAGTACAGTCTTGGAATGTTAAAATATTTGAGGACAGCTGGAAGCAAACATCAATTTGGGAAATCTCTTTGACAGCTCCAAATCTGCATACAGTTGCATATTGAAGATGAGTGTCAGAGTAATAAAGAACACTTCTCATGGGAAACCCTCTCTTTAGTGAACATGGCCATTGTTAAGAGGGGATTTGGACTCTGTTTTAGTACTGGATATTTTGTGCTGTTAAGTATGTGTGTTTCTTTACGCCTCTCAGTGGTTAATCATTCTTTATACTATTGGAGAATAAAGGAAACTATAATCTCTTTTTAAAGTGTGTATTACTAGCTGAAGTAAATACATAGCTAAAAATGTTTTACCACAGAACTAGGTAATAAGAGCTGCATACAAAGGGGCAGTAGTTCTGTCAGTCAGAAGCTTTGTTGGCGGGTTTTGCAGTTACACTTTCATAGGCAGAAACCCTTTTCTTATTTTTATAACAGCAGCTGTGCTTTTACTTTGTTAGACCTTCAGTCTGTGCTAGATCTTTAAGGCATATTGTTAACTAAATCTGTGGATCATTCGGTACAGAAAAAGTATGAATGCATTTGAACCTCATTATTCAAAACTGCAATAATGTGGGTTTGTGTTGCTCTTTTTTTTTTTTTTTTTTTTAACATCCTCTCTGAAATGTCTCTGCAAAGCTATCTGCAATGTTAATACTGTATTCTCATGGTGTTCATAATGCAGTATGGTTTGCAGCACTTGCTAACCTTACCTTTTCTTCCACCAGTCCTCTCACCTCAGCCTCGCGTTGATGCTGATCAAATTTGTCTGAAAAAACAGAAATACTTTGGTGAACTCTTTTTGTGTGTAGCACGAGTTACCTCTAAAATAACGATGTAGAACAGTTAATTTTCTATAGGTTCCTTTATCTTGGTTCAGAATTTACTCTTCCGTTTTCTCTACTAGAGGCTTTTCAAAGATGCCTTGTGCTTTGAAGAGGAACAATTGTTTTGCCACCGTAAAAGGCAGTCTCTGGACATAAAAAATGAATGAGTGGGGCATGTGTGTGTATTACTTGCAAGTTAGAGGTTTTAAAAGAAAGCTTCATAGAAAGCAAGATACAAGTTTGAAAAGGAAGATCAAACCCTTTCATCATTTCTCTGGATTTTTTTCAGAAGGGACACTGAGGAAAGTATTTCAACCTGAGATGGATGCTCTGGTTTAAACACTGTCTATTCCTTTGTCTTTTTCTCATGCTATGAATTTTATCTTGCTTTTGTTATTTTCGCCATTCTGCTTTAATATAGTCTTGAAAAAAAGTGAATTTTTTGTGATATCAAGAATAATGTAAAATATAAATTTTAGTCTGCAGTAGCAGCTTGAGTAAACAAACTGCCCAATATGTTGGACTTTCTTCTATTGCATGCAGTATAGATCCTTGATTTCTCTTATACTAAGGCTAGGGTATATTTCTCAGAAATTATATTTCCATAACGCACACTAAACTTAGCCATTGGTAGATGACAAAGCAATATCAGGATCCAGGGCAAAATATTCAACCTGGATAAAGTGTTAGTAACTCCAGTTTTCACTAGTGAGATTCCTTCCTAAAAGATAGAACACATAGCAAATTTAATTTACATTACCATGTTGTAAAGGAGCATTGAGAAATCTGCCCTTTCTACTGACTCCTCTGTTTATAATTCCCAGATCAGTACCAGTAAACTAAATCGTTACAGTTAATTCCTAAATCACATTTTTCTTCTTTGTTAGACTCACAGTTCTCAAAAAAATCTTTAATATAGCATTTTTAAAATTCATCCCATCATCTTGGAAATCTGTTCTGATGTTATTGGTGCTATTTAAAGGAAACCTCAACCACTGCAATTAATGAATCTTCCACAGAAGATAAAAGTAATGCAGGATATCAGTTCACCTCTTGTCTAAAATGCCAGAGGCAGCTCTCATTGTCTCTTTTCAGAGCAATGTAATTGTTTACATTTGCACAGAAATACCATGAGACAAGAAAGAACTAACAAGGAAGAAAAGTTATTTAGTCTTCAGAAAATGAAACTGTGTGAATGTATAATTGCTTTCTGACTTTTGGTCATCATGCTTGATTTGTCCAGCATCCGGTCTTTAATAAAGATATGGTGCAGTATCTAGGTGCAGACAGAGGACTGAAGGCATCCCATTTTCTTTTTTGAAAGAGTGCCCGTTTAACAGTACAGTTCTCCTGGTAATCCTGTGGGAGGACACTGTTTGGGGCCTGGTCAGATGACTGCTGAGGGATTGTCTTTGCATCTGAAGAAAGTTTTGGATACAGAGATCAGAATATTAAGATTAGGTTTGAGGCTTTGCCTCAGCGGGTGGGTTCTTAGTCTTAAAAAAGTAATCATGTGCATTTCAGTTGGTGAAGTGAACTAGCAGTGCACCCCCACTTGTTCAATTAACATATTTAATATTCAGAAGCAGAATTCACAAATATTTGTGTTTTGTAAATGTCAATGTGAGAAACATAGCATACATGCTGTAGAGATAAAAAAAAAAAAAACAAAAAAAAAAACCAAACCAAACAAACAAAAAAAAACCAAAAAAAGAAGAAAAAGGTCTCATTAGCTGTAAATTCATTAAGTAAAGTTTAAACAGTGAATGGTTTGTTTTTTAAAACTGGGGTTTCAGTTTCTGATTTACTTTGGTCTTACAGCATCTTGTGGACTAAATAAATTTTTATTTACTTTCAAATGCTTTAAAGTATTTCTAAAGAAACATGGAGTTAAAATTTAAAGAAATAAATAATTCTAACTTTTTAATGATTTATTTATATCCATTCCATAAGTATAGCAGATTTTGCTGATATGTATGATGGCAGAAGTTTGGTTTAGAGCAGGCAGTTTTCCTGTGTTCCTGTTTTTTGCAGTGAATTGAAATGTGTAATTGTTACACTGAACACACTTCATAACTGGTGCAAATTGAGTACTTAGAGAAAGATAATATTGTATTTCTCAAGGTATTCAATGGAGTCACTGACCCTATTTTATAATAATGTTTTTGAAAGGTAGTATTGTCTGGTTAAGCTCCATAACCAAAATAATTTTTACATCTGCCCATCTTGACTTGGGCAAGATTTGTCTGTGCATCAACAGTCTTCTCTAGCAAATAGGACTATATCTGCCTGTTGTGCTGCAAGGCTAATATTAATAAGTGGAAGTTTTCCTTGAGAGGTAGAGCTTGATAAAGACTTGAAATAGTCTTGAGATTTAAATTTGTATCTTGTTTTCACTTAACTACCTACTCTTCTTTGAAAGAGTAGAGGAACACTCTGTGTGATGCAAATACCTTGCAGTTATTAAAATACCATTTACCCCTGTTTCAGAATATTATATGGCCCTTTAGTTTTGCTCAAGTTTTGCTGTTTTTTGAGGATCTGTTATTAAATTTTTTTGCTGGCTGTCATTCCTGAGTTGTCATCAGAAGTCCTTTTTCAAAATATTTCAGAATTGTTGGGATATTTTACTGACTATATTACTTTATACAAATGCAGGAGTCATTAATTCTTATTTATGCTTTTAAATTTGAGGGTGGCAAATTGACCATCATGAATAGATTTTTCTCCCAGTGCTAGTGGAGTAGTAGATTTCAGAATTGATCATAACCAGCAAAACCAAACCAAAACAAAAGCTTCAAGGCACTACTAATGACCTTCAAGATTTGAAGATAAGTCTTAAATTGCAATTTTTTTGTTTGTTTGTTTAAACAAAAAAGGCTGTCATCCCTGCCCTTTATTATTATCAGAGCATAAATTATTGAAAAGGCCATACACCTAATGCATGTGAAATATATCTTCAGAAGAATTCTTTAATGTATTTTACTTGTTCAATTACTTACTACTTCAATGAGTATTGGAAATTACATTTCTTGGTGTTTTGTTTTTTAACATACTGCTTTGGAAGGTTTGTTTTCATTTCAGAAGAACGTGTACATGGCTTCTCTTCATACACATTGGCTTTTCTTAGATCAACAATTTCCCTTATATGTGCTTGAATTTTTCACTAGGTTATGGAAGGAAATTGTATCTTCTTCTTCTTCAAGTATTTTTCCTAATTTTTGAGTGGGAGAAGGGGATTGAGATTTCTTTTACTGAGCAATATCTTGTGTGATGTCTTCTCTGAAGGACTGTGTGCTTACAGGCTTTCCATGTAGGATATAGCCAAGCCATGTAGCATATTAGGATGTGATCCAGCTTTTCAGATTTCTGTTTCTTTGCAGTACCATAGTCCTCATTATTTACAGATTTCTAACTCTATATTGCTCCAGAAAGGCTGGAGTGTGGGATATGAGCTATTGGGTGGGATGGACCTATCCCTCTGTGTTCTTTTGAGGTTTATCATTCATATCCTGGGCCTCAGCAGGAGTCAGTACCACCAGCTGGACAGATCAATTGGGTGGTCTGGCACACTGTTTCCTTACAAACTGAGAATGGCAAGTCAGTGAATGATTTTGAGGAGGAAATAGAAACATCTTTCTTTGCCAGCAAAGCTACCTAACAAACCGTGGGAAGTATTTCATTTCGCTGCTGTTGTCTCTGAGGAAGAAAGCCATTAAAACTCTTGAAGTAATTTGCAAATAACCTTGTGAAAATATATTCTATACTGGTTTCTCTGCAGTGTTATAATTTTTTTCTAGGGAACAAGACTCTCTATTCCTAATTTTATAGTATAGTAAGAGTAGTGGAAGAAGTTTCCCTTTCCTGTGTATGTGGCAGATGTGCACTCTAGAAAAGTTGCATTTGAGATCCTGCATCTTCTTAATTTTTTTGCCTGAACTGTTTTAACCACATAAAATATCCAAATGAGATTATTTCATTACCAAATTCTTTTTTGAGTTATAAATATCATAATCTGCTGAAGTCACAGCTATCATATCTCAGTGTTTTGTAGTATAAGAGTGGCTTCTTTTAGCAATACTGCTACTTCTAACACTACCATCATTGAAAGACTGCATAAAGTACTTCAAAAGTGTTTTGGATTTGCTATGGCAGAGGTGAAACTGAATTTGTTTTAGCATTTCTGGTCTAAGAGACTTTGGGTACCATAAGGCATGCAGTTTTTCTTCAGTGATTGCAAAGAGGCCAGCCCAGTTCTACTGGAACAATTTTACATCAGTAAGAGATTTGGAAGACAACATGGGAAGAATCCAGAATTCCAATTTTATACCTACACTAGAAAGATTAAGAAGAAAATGTCTTTAAACATCTGGAACACATTTCTTCAAGTTCGCTGGTATTGATATTGAGTTTTCTTTTATTAATTCTCTCTATTCCTGAGAGACATATGGTTGTAGTTCTTAATTAGCTAGAAAATGGAAGTTTCTGTTAAGAATTACTCAGAATAAAGTTAAATAAAGGCATTATTAAATTCAGTAGGATCTAGATTTTACTACTGTTTTCCTATTTTCATAACACCCATCTAAGTATTTTCTTTTTTTCTTCTAGTCCTTCTTCCTCAAATAACAGTTGAGCACTGACTCCATAGGTTGGTATGCACTTACCACAGATTAGCTGAATGTGAAGTGTGCTATTAAAGATTAGGTAATTTCAGTTTGAAATTATTCTCATGGTATTAGTACTGAGATCCTTGTTGGAAATTTACCACTATTTTTGTGGTGCTATGTAATCAATAGCATTACTGAAGGTCATGTTGTAAGAAACAGACACAAGCACCAGTAATTGTGAAGAAAGGATGTTTCAAATAGTTTTTTTTAAGACAGTTTTTCCACTTGGCTAGTGCCTGTTCCCAGTAGCTCCTTCTAGAAAAAAACAATAGAGAAGCTGTGACTATTATGCAGACAGTCTCTTGTGGCAAATATCTCTTCGTAGAAGGCGATGTGAAACCAAGGCTTTTTCTCCTTTTGTTCCTTGGTTTCCTTGGGATATAGCCATGTATCTCACTTAGTTTCTTGTGAAAATCCCATCTGGTTTGTGTCTCTGTAGGCACTAAAGCCTTAGTCTGACCCATGGTTCTTTGTACAGGGTTTGATTATACACAGCTCTCAGCACCAGTGCATACAAAAGTAGTGTCTTCTCTTCCTCTGAATTCTAAACCAAACAAAGCTTGTTTTATGCTTTGTTACAATGGGAGGAAGAGAGCAGACAACCATTAATTGTATTGTTTGAATTTGGAGCTAAAAATCAAAGTCAGGCTTCTTTTTCTCCTCATTTCTGTAAGGTTGGCTTGAATTCATTATCTTGCTGCCTGGCCTGTAACTGCCTTCCCTTGCTTCCTGCTGAGCTGCGTATCCCGGCCCAGAGTGCGTTGCTTCCCCTTCCACTTCCTGCCAGCTTGGTCTCCAGAAGTGCAGGCCAGCCAAAGTCTGAAATCCCTGCCCCAGCAAAACTGATTCTTATGTGGATATTGGTATCTGGAGCTGTAATTTCCTGTAAATCCTTCCTTGCTGAGATCTTTAAAGCTTGCTATAGTGGGGATAAGTAAAAGCAGTTACATAGCTGACAGAATCAGTTGAACCAGCAGAGTGCATTTTCTTCTTTGATTTGTCTTGGAAAGGCTACTGAAATATGTAATTGCTGTGGGGCAAAATCACTATTCTGATGTGGCAGAGAAACTGTGGCTGTCTATTATTTAGAGTTCATTTTTAGGGAAAAAAAAAAAAAAAAAGCATTGCAAATTGCAAAATTTATATTTTATTAAAAGTTATAGGGATAAATTAGCCTGCCTTTTATGGCAATAATGAGGCAGGGAACTGCCAAACCAGAACACCACTTATTTTCCATTTTGCGTTTAGGAAGATAAACAGAATCTGTAGGAAAAACAGAATTAACAGGAGTTCGTCTTCTGTTGTTGAAAGACCATTCAGATTACTAAGAGAGAAAAATTTAGACCAAACTGGTTCCATTGGTCAAAAGGACACACACACGTATGTATAGATGTAAATATATCCCTATTTCCATAGTTTTAAAGAAGGAATTTATAACTGAAAAACTTCTTGTGAGTGCCTGGAAAATGTTGGCAGTTTCATTATGGTTTTAGCAAGCACATTAATAATCAATAATGGTTGTAATGGTACTCAGTTTTTTTATTCATTTATCATGTAGCATTTTTATATTTAAATGACCAAGTTACTTACAATTTTAATTCCTGATTATCGTTGTGCCTGTCTGGAGTATTCCTACAAATAATAATGGTATCACTTGAATGGAAGATGCTAGAGTAGACAAAATAGCCTTTCACTAATTTGGTTGACTTTAAGTTGTCTTACCACTGCTACCTGCTCTTGTTACACTGGATTATTGTCTGTCCTAAATAGCAGTGCCCATCTCATTAATTTTGTATCTGGTTGTTCCCAGCATATTCATATTCATTTGAATTAAGAAAACCTGGGCAACTTACATTTGTCATGCATTTCCTGCCCAGACGGTGACAGACCTCCAAAATGAGAACTTCCTTTATTTTATAGTTAAGTTTGAGGTGGATACATCTCAATGTTTTAATCCCTTGCTGAAGAACAGCACTGTTTTGTAGAACTTGTTTATTAGTTTGTACTTGCTGTTTCTGCTTATGGTCTAGAGGTAAATTTTATACTGCTTGTGGCAAAAGCACAAAAATAGTTATTTGAAAACAAAATAAAAATCAAAAAGTGGCAAATGGAAGATGGCTGAGTTTTTCCAAGTGAGAAGTGATGAGAAGCTCACCAAAAGTTAAGCAGCAACTGACTGCGCAGCAAAACGTAAGGTGTTCTCAGTGTTTTACCAACATCTGTAATCTGAGGTATGAAATACGTGGTTTTACAAACAAGTTTCAGGACAGTAGGTAGTGTAATTTAGAATTAAAATATTACATAAACTGTAATCTTCACACCATAGTCTTACTTTTTCTGCTAGTACTGTTGATGTCCTTTACACAGAAAACAGCCAAGATTGCCTGTGTACTGTAATAACTTTATAGGGTATTTCTTATCATCATAGGATACATACATAGAACACAATTTAAAGGATGTGCTTTTTCTGTGGAGAAACTGAGGCACAAATGATGCCATTCCTCCAGACTGGAAAAATCAGAGACTAGCAGGTTTGTCAGGCAGCAGAGTCAGCAAGAAAAAAATTTGTGACATTGGACAACTCATCAGTTTATCCCACATTTCAATTCCCTTTGTGTGTCAACAGTTACTAAATAGGACTGCCAGGGACAAAATGCATAGAAAACTGAATCAAGGAGATAGCTCTGCAGAGTCTGGAGCATCTGGGAGCTGAAATCAATTCTCACAATGCCCTTGCTACCACCCTGAACTCAAACAGACAGGCATTGTGAAGAAAAAGGCTCTGTGATGGATGGTAATGATACTACATGACAGTAGCTTTCTAAATCCTTCCTGTTAACAGGAAAGCACTTTTCTGAATGTGGAAGTGGATATCATTAGAAATGTTGATATTTGGGTTTATTTATATAAATATATATTTTAGGTGGTTTTTTTAGGTTTTTTTTTTCTTTTTCAACACAGTACTTAAGAGCCTCCGGCTTCTAAAAAATGCTTTATTTTTTGCATTAGGCAGATGTCCAAGGCAGAATTGGGTTTTGGGAGGTGGGTGCTAGAGCTTGGCTTCAGTCTCCTCATGGCGGGCTGCTAGCTAAGTATTTCCCATTATATTCTCAACTCAAAACTCTGAAAAATCTGTAACTAAAGTGCAGTAACTCTTAAATACAAATTTCTCAATTGCATAAATAGATAAAGTAAATACTTCAAATTGCTCTGTCAGCTTAGGGGAAAAGCAATTGGTGCAGATTCTGCTTTGCTTTATTGCAGTTTTCTGTCAGCTGCTGCTGAAGGCTGAGGAAAAGATCTGGTGTGGGGGTTTTTTTAATAGGATTAGCACAAATCAGTTTCTTCAGTATTTACATGAACACTGTTGCTTCAGAGATAGATTAGAAGCCACAGTGTGCTTTGCCTGTTACTTCCTTGAGAAGAAAAAGTTTAGGATACAAAATCACACTATAATAGACATGAAAGTGATAAATTTTAAAGCCATTGAATTATGCCTGAATCTCTTTTCCTGAATCTCTGTCCAATACTGTGATCCTTATACCCACAAGGCAAGTGGGGATTGCTGACAATCAGGTCACTCCTCATGCATTTCATCTGTGTGACATTAATAGTGAAAAAGCAGCAGCTTAATGAAAATGTATTAATTAGATTTGTTGGTTTTGGTGTTTTTTTGTTTTTGTCTTATTTTGTTGTTTAATAAAATGTTTCACATTACAGATTAACTGTGGATCATCTAATCGGCTCCTGCTTGCCAAATCTCTCATGCTAGTCACTGTAGTGTAAGATATGGACAGTGCAATTTCTGCACTGCATTTCTTGAAAACTCTTGGAAGCAGAGAGCATTTGGTTGTGACAATAGCTGAGGCATCCTTTACAAGCTGCAGGGGGTCAGAGGCAGCATGAATGTTTCAAGGAGGTATATGGGTGGTTCTGCAGGTCCTTGGACTAACTGTTTAGCTCCTTTTGTGCAAGAACTTCAAAAAATTAGGATTGACCCATGAGATATTATTAGAATGTAACATATGTTTATAAAAGAAAGCAACAAGAAGTTGCTTTAGATGATGGAAAGATCAGTTTAAAAAAAAAAAATCCTTGGAGGAGTTTGTTTGCTCTTGTTATTTGGAATTCATACACTGTTAATGTTCAGTTTGAAGTATTTCAACACAATGCTTTTATCTAAACAAAGTTCCATTCATTAATAGTACAGAGAATGGATTTTTATTTTTAATTGATTAACTGCCTTAATGTGTTTGTATCAATTGAAAAACGCACTAGCACAAGCAAAAATGCAATATTGCTCCAAGTAATTTTCCAGCCCTCTGTGTTTCAGTCTCTGGATGGCATTTAAGGTAACAATGCAATGTAATGGATGCTGATTTCATCCTATATTGCTGTCATGGTAATGACTAATAGTGCTGATAAAAGGCACTTGATCATTTGCCTAGGGCATGGAAAACTGACTCTCTAGGGTGAACTGTATGTACTGTGATGTCAATGTTGTTTTCAATGCATGGATTCCATCATGGCTCTGCATTTGTTCTGTCATTAAATAGTCCTTGTTTTATTCAGAACTCCTCTGTTCTCATTTACAGTGAAATTCCTGTATCTGTGGTGGTGTTTTGCGGTGTTAAATTATAATTGGTACTATAGACAAAAGCAAAATCTTAGAGTTTTCAAAAGGAATCTCTTTCTGCTTTTGATATTGAGGGAATATGTGGGTGGCCTATGTGAAATCGGTTGGTGGTCTAACTCTAATTCCTTATGGATACATCACAAACAACAAAAACCCCGTAGTTATAAACAATACCCTTGCTGATACATTCAGCATGGTACAACAACTTAGTTGTATAGGAATTAAATCCTCTGTGACCTTTAGATGTAACTTCTCCTGGAACACGGTCCATGTTGGTAGAGAAGACTGCATATTTGTCACTGGGTTATTTTCTTACTAAGTTTGAGTTTCCTTAAATCAGCCTGCAGATATAGTTTAAGAAGGGAGCTCCACCCACTGCGTGCTCATTTCTGAGCAAGCAGAGGAAATCAGTCATAGAAAGTTGGGTTTGGATACTTAATTCCCTGATAAGTAATTCCACTGTCAAATCTTTAGGCATGCAGTATACTTAAATCTTACAAGATTTCTTGCCTCAGCCCCTGTTAGACTAAAAATCGGTGCATCTTGTTTGATGTGTGATTCTGCACATGAGGTTGTGTTCTGGCAGTTCAGAGTACTCTTTGCTGTGAGTCAAAAGAAGGAACAGGAGTGTAGCACTAAAATCCATTTACTAACACTGGCTCCTGTTGGGTGTGACTGAGGAACACACTAGTTGATGGGAGCAAAAGGAATAAATTAGCTTCTTGGTGAGATACTTGAAAACTCTCATATGCAGCACTTTATTAGACAACAGCATGTGGGGAAGGTATATTACTTGTGGAGTAATAATATAATACAAGTGGAGAAGGTATATTACTTTGATTTTTTTTATTACTGAAATCTTGGAGATAAACCTGTCACTTCTAGTATGAAAAATGTTCTTTAGGGAACAGCCAGTGTCATAAGCAAGTATCATCAATTTTAGTTTGCTTATATCTGTCTATAATGACCTTAAAAAAAATGTAGAAGTCCATCTTCCTATTAAAAAGGACTTACTACTGTTATTACTTAAATTAACTTCAATGTGAATAAGAATAGGACAGGATAGAATTTATACCCTGATCCTCTGGATGATAAATCAAACTTAGTAAGTGGCCAAATACTCTGAAGGGGGGCATAAGGGTTGCATCCATGTTGTTGTAACAACCTATTTTATTACTTGTTGACTTTTATATGCATAGGATGGTGTTGAAGTCTACAATTGGCTGTCTTATAACACCAATGATTCTTGGAAGTATTCCTTGAAGATGAAGGCCTTTAGAATTTATAACTTATTTTTCAAATTCCAAGTGGTAATATTAATAATTTTAACTGCTTCTGGACTTCTAAAGTAGTTTCTGTCATTTAGTTTGCATGTGAATCTCTGGTTAGGTGAATGAGTTTGTTTAGCTTTTTTCAGTATGATTCTGTTTATTGAGAAATGGTATTGTCTAAGTAAACACTGTACTGCTTAAGTATGCTTAGATGTTGGTATATGTTTTCAGCAAAAGCTGAAATTACAGTAGAATTGGCAGATTGCATAAAATGGAGCGAAGACGGGAAGGTAGTAAATTTTCTGATGTGGAATAGTCTGGTGCTTGTAAGCATGAAGTCTCAGAGACTGCAGAATGATGCAAACAATATTGTTTTGCCCCTACACCAGAGGCTCTGTTTATCTGTGGTCCCCATCTAAATCTGTTGAGGTGACTCAGAATGCCACAGATGCTCCAATTTCAGTGTCTGCAACATTTCACGTTATTGGCGCAGCTCCTTTTAGAGGCGCCTCTCTGGACAGCTGTACACAAACAGCTGGGCGGTGTTAGAGCAGAAAAAAAGCATTCACCCAAACCCTAGTGTCTCTCATCGTTGTAAGAAAGCTTCACAGTCTGTGTTTGTGAAAGGTGAGGATTCTTTGTACTGCAGTAGTTTCGTGGCGCTGTACGTCCCTCTCGTGTTTGACCGAGAGCCTTTCTGTTTCATCCTTTCATAGGCAGTAATGCTGCAGTGCTCAGCTGGCTGCTGAGCCTAGTGACCCAATGGAGTTCCTTGTTGGAGGATGTTTTACTTTAAACAAACCATTCATGTTTCTGCTTCTGTTGTTTCCCAGTATTCTGTGAACCAGGAACCAGGAATGGGAGGTGCCCTAGCCAAGCAGTCATGTAGCCGAAAGGCTGCTCGCTTCCTCTGTTCTTTCCCAAACCTCTTTTATGATCCCAGAACAATTTTTAATGTAGTTGGACTGACACCTTCCCCATGCATCTCCAGCAAGGATCATTGTGATGGAACTTAATAAAATTAATTATGAATATGTTGCAGTGTTTCCTGTGTGTTTTTAACACTGGCTGAAGAAATTTCCAATGACTGTGAAATTTAGCAGTAGTAAAAGTAGAAACATAACAGTATATTTAGCAACAGTAAAAGCAGATTCTTTATATATTCAGTATAAATTGATTTTCCCATTTGGGTGTCTGTTTGCATTTCTGTTTCAGAAACCTGTGATTTTTTTTTTTTTCTTAGGCTTACTTTCAATTTCATAGACAAGCTGTGGATAAAACAATATCTACAGTACTCTATTAAGTTATATGGAATAACCTACAGAAAGGAAGTCCTGAGAAAATAAGATCCAGATGGAACTAAGTGTATTTCTTTCAAATTATAATCTTCCAAATACAAGATTGAGGAGAGACGGTACATTTTCTTACAAGGCAAAGGGACATATGCAGGTGCATCTGGAGGAAACACTTGGATCCTGTCTGTTGCTGTCTGTTTTTACTGGGCTATTATTATTGGTCACTGAAAGGCATGATGCCAGAAGTGGACAGGAAACTTCTTTTTTTCATTCTATGCAAGACTTCGACAAAAATATATCTTGCAGAAAAGCTTCTGAAAATAATATGGGGTTTCGTAAAAAGTCTTATTTCCCATCTCTTGCAGCCAATTTTCCAAAAAAGCTTTTGTCAATCAAAAGAAGATTGAAAATAAATCAACGATCCTAACTAAACCTCCTAAAGCAGTGTGGAACTTTTAAAATGGAATTTCTTGTAAATATTGTTTCCACTCAGCTTTGCATTTTGACAAAATAACTTTAGAACAAAACCTTTTGATTGTTTTAGGAAGTGCTGCTCTAAATACAGCAACTTGTAAAGGAGCTCTGAAAGTATGTGCTTGGGTACATGCTAGTCAAAACCACTGTGAATGGCAGTTTGCTAAAATGGAAAGGAAGGATTGAAAAGAAATGGAAACAAGGAATGTCCATGTTGTTCAGTCCTGTTGTCACTCGTGATTTTGTTTCTTTTTTCTGTGCCCCAGTATGGACTCCCCCTGGAAACAGCTTCAAAATGGTTCCATCTTTCTGTGTCTCCTCCTTCCTAATGAAGAAGATGCTCTTTCTCCTGTGAACCCGGTGGCTTATTTCAGATGTGACAGAGTAGGAGAAGTGTCAAAGATAATTATGCTTGTTTGAGCTCTAATGAAAATAAATGGTAGTGGAGGAGAGACGACCTTTTGGGGGGCTTCAGAAGTTGTTAGAGTTCATCAGGTCTGGAATGCAGACTGGTAAGAAAGCAGGCTTTGGTAATTCCAGGGTTTACAAAATCACTTCTTTCTCTCATGAGCATCTACATTTATTTCACCTGCTGGTTTTCTCTCTCTTTCTTTTTTTTTTTTTTTTTCTCCCCCTGTTGAAAAAATGCTCACTATTTTGACCCAGTTTTTCAAAACACACATAATTTAGATGCACGGGCTATTCACAACAGCCATCTAGTCCTGTTTTGTCTGCCTGTGCACTGCGTAGGTGTTCAGTCATCAGTTTGCTGTCAGGGATAGATCTAGTGGTTCGACTGTGCTTTTACCTGTGGCCTGAAGCTAAGCTTGTGTCCCTGTTGAGCACTCTTGTGATCTGAGGAACTTCATACTCTGAGTTTACCACACTTCACAGAACTGAGAACACATATTTCAGTGTGATCATCCAGTCTTTGACACTGAGTGATCCACCACCCCCATCTTGAAGACCTCACGTAAACAATATACGTTTTCCTATCTCATAAGATAAATATCTCTACTGTGTAATTGTAATTCCTAGCAGGAGGTAATTGAGAGCTATAGGAAGCAGGTCTGTTGAGAGGGCTCAGAGTTGTCCATCTCATAGGAAAAATCCACACAATCTGCAGGGAACAAAATCAATTGGTACTTCTGTGAAGCATCCATCTAGCAAGATGACCAAACCCTGCACATTTGAAGGGGTTTTAGAGCATTCCCTATAGCAGTTTACCTGACCACATATTTTATTTTATTATTTTATTTTTTAACAGTATTTGTTACATTGTTTGGTACATGCATATTTTGATAGCAAAAAATAAATTCAAAAGTCTTTAAAATAGGATGAAGTTTCTATGGTACTTTTACAGATTAGGTTTAAGAGTATTATCACTATAGATTTAATAAATTGGTTGAATATATGATGAAAAGCACACATGCAAAATTAATTTCTTTCCATCAGATGTGTTCTGGTCTCACAGTCATGCTGATTGTACAATCCAACCTCATCTGAATTTATGTTTCTTGGATATTATTGTATTTACTTTGTTCATAATAATCCTTTACTGAAAAGATCAAATTATCTTGATGTCTGGAAGCTGTTTTACTAAAAGTAACAAGACAAATGTATATTCTGTCACTCAGATTTATATTTTGATTGTTACATTCAGACTGTAGATAATAGCAATATTGGTATCTGGTTTTAGGTGAATGAAGTATCTCGGCCTCATGTGTAAGCCCATTGTTGTCCTTAGAAAAGTTCCCATAGATCCTTTTTGGATTTTGTCTAACTCCCTGAGCTTGGTTTTGACTTTGGCAGCGTATTGCTGTGTTGCTTTTCTAGCCATGGTTTTCAGAACTGAAGCTGTGTGGCTTGATTTTAGAGTGTTAGCACCTCTGCAAGCAACTAGATGCAGAACTAATGTTGTGGGCTGTTCAGGTGTTTTGAAACAGGACTTGACTTCAGTTGCTTTTCTTACTTCTCTCTGCTACATGGCTTCCCAGAGGAAGGGGAAAAAAAATTTACAGGTTAATCCATTATTGCCTAAGTATTGAACAGAGCTACCACAGCAGTGGTCATCACAGGGGCAAAATTTAGTAACAGTTTAAAAGTAACTTGATGTATACTGTAATTTCTCTTGATTCTTATTGCTACCAATTGTAGAGTGTGTGTTGCTGTTTTATTCTGCTGATAGTCATGGAGCATTTGAAGGATATGTCAAAGGGGCTGATGGTTTTTTAGCAGGTGCAAAATCAAGTCAGACAATGTCATTCATATAGCCTCTGTTGTTTGTAGCATTTAACACTGCACCTTTCCAAACATTTGGAGCATTTGGAGTCTTTCCCTCCAAGGGTATGGTAGTGTCAGGAGCAGACACAATATGTTTATGCTTAGAATTAAACCTGGAGCTATTTACATCTTCAGCATACGCTAGTGAAGTAAATGAAGTGCCTTGAACTCAAATGTTAGTAAGTACTGGTGGGGAACAGTGGCAACAAGTTCCTTCCCAGCAGAGCAGAAGCACATCTCCTCTGTGACTCTGTGACTACCCAGTCTTCCCAGGTGCCCTTGCATAATGGGCACCAGGCTCTGCAAGTGGGTCCAAACAATGAGGAGGAGGATGATTCATCTATCTTGGAGCTGTCACCAAGGTTAAGTCCCCCTACAGCCTGCAACAAAATTGCTTCCATAAAGAAAAAAAATACCTGTCATTGTCATAGGAGACTCTCCTGAGGGGAACAGGAGGACAAATGTGCACACTGGCCCTGGCTTCTGAGAGAATTCTGCTGATGCATCCCTGGTTCCCAGTTTAAAGATGAAAAGAGAAAGCTTGCTGTCCTAGTATGGCTCTCAGATTATTATCTGTTAGTGATTTTTCTTTTTTTTTTAGGTAGGCAGTGATGAAGTTGCAAGAAAAGGTCTGAGGGCAATCAAGACAGACTTCAGGGTCTTGGAACTACCAGTTAAGGAGTTGGGGGCTGGGGGATATCAGCAGAATTGCTGCCTTGGACTTCTAGATGGCAGACTCTGGCCTTTTTAGAAGACTGTTTGACAAAGTACCCTGGAAGGCACTTCTGAAGGGCAAAGGAATCCAGGGAGTCTGGACATTGATCAAGAAGGAACATTTAAAGGCACAGGAGCAGGCTGTCCCCTTGTGCTGGAAGACAAGACAGGGGAGAAGGAGAGTGGCCTGGCTGAACAGAGAGCTTTGGCTGAAACTCAGGAAAAAAAGAGACTTCATGGTCTTTGGAAAGGGTGCAGGCAACTCAGCAGGACTAGGAGGGTGTTGTTAGGCTATTCAGGGGGAAAATTAGAAGAGCCAAAGCCCAACTAGAGCTTAATCTGCCTGCTGCCATAAAAGACAATTAAAAAAATCTTTCTATAAATACATCAGCACCAAAAGGAGGACCAACAGAATCTCCATCCTTTGTTGGATGCAAGGTGAAACATAATGACAAAGGATAAGGGGAAGACTGAGGTACTTGATGCCTTTTTTTCCTCAGTCTTTGAAGGTCAGATGAGTTGTTCTCTGGGTGTGCAGCCCTTTGGGCTGCAAGACAGGGACAGAGAGCAGAATAAAGCCCCATAATTCAAATGGTTAGCAACTTGCTACTCCACTTAGACACACAAGTCTATGGGGCTATGGGTGCTTAGGGAGCTGGCAGAAGTGCTCATTGAGCCACTTTCCGTAATCTATCAGTCTTGGCTTTCTGGGGATGTCCCAGTTGATTTGAGATTGACAAATGTGATACCCATCTACAAGAAAGAAGATCCAGAGAACTGCAAGCCTGGCCTTGATGCTGTGGAAGGTTATGGAGCAGATCATCTTGAGTGCTATCGCGTGGCACATATGGGACAGCCAGGCAATCAAGCCCATTCAGCATGGGTTTAGGAAAGGCAGGTCCTGCATGACTAACTTGATCTCCTTCTCTGACCAGGTGACCTACTCAGTGGATGAGGGAAAGACTTTGGACACCTGGATTCTAGCAATGCCTTTGACACATTTCCCACAGCATTTTCCTTGAGATGCTGGCTGCTCATGTTTTGGATGGGTGTACGTTTTGCTGGGTAAAAAAAACTGGCTAGATGACCAGGCCTCTAGAGTTGTGTTGAATGGATTTAAATCCAGTTTGCAACCAGTCACAGTGTTGTTCCCTAGGTCTCAGCTGGTCCCCTATACTATCTTTATCAATGGTCAGGATGAGGGGATAGAGTGCACCCTCAGTAAGTTTGCAGAAGACACCAAGGTGGGTGAAAGCATTGATCTGCTCAAGGGTAAGAAGGCTCTACAGGGGGATGTGGGCAGTCTGGATCCATGGGCCGAGGCCAGTTCTAAGAGTTTCAACAAGGCACAATGATGGGTCCTCCATTTTGATCACCATTGCCCCATGTAATGCAACAGGCCTAGGGAAGAACAGCTGGAAAGCTGCTCAGTGGAAGCTTTGGCACTGTTGGCTGACACATGGCTTATAATTTGAAGTGATTTCAGATTGATAAAAATGTTTCACCTTTTCAGGATACTCAAATTTACAGTTACAGGTGTAGAGGAAATGTAAATCTAAATTATTTTAAATACATGAAGCTTATATTTGGGTTAGATTAACATTCAGTAAAGAAGAATAAAGCAATGTAATCAAAAGCTATTCTGGTTTAATAGACTCATAATGGACAAATCCCAAACCACTGTGCTGTTATATTCTAAAAGTCCTTAACCATATATTCACATTAAAGAACAGAATAATGTGACAATCTTGTGTGTAAATACATACATGCAGTATTCATAATATACTCAGGTTATTTTCTGAGGTTTCATGTTGTATTTCAACATTAAATCAAGATTTATGTTAAAACCTTATTTTTGACAAGAAAACCTTATTCCAGAGTGCAGAAGAGGAGCAACCTGACAGACATTGTAACTTTGACAGATATAGTAGCTGATCCATAAAAAAAAATTATGACCCTGAAGAAGCATGTGTTTGTTTGTTTGTTTTTGCATCTTGATTTATTAAGATGTAGTTAGCAAAAAACATCTAAATAACATTTTAATAGTTAACCATAGTGGAAGAGCTGCAGTTGTAGTAATAATATTTTACCAAATAATTCTTGAATCCAGAAGAAAGTTAGATTTTTTTTTTTAATCACCTTCCTTCTAGGTCATTCGTTTTCATAGATTATCTTTTCCTAGTCTAACAGATTATTTCTAATTTCTACTCTAGAATTTGTCTAAATTCTTTACACTCCTCTGTCCAAACAATGGAATTCTTGTCACTATGAATGTTGGACATTCACAGCAGTAAAGGGTTTACCATGCAAAACTGTTTGCAAAGTGCATTTGTTACCTTGCTGCTGATAAAAGGAATAGATTTTGTTTGCAGAATCACCATGACATTGAAAGATGTTATGTAACTGCCATAATTTTGGTTAGCAGAAACTCAATATTATGTAAATATCAGAATAACCCAGCTGACTGCAGCAGGAGGTTATAGAACAATCAAATTGATTTTCCGTAATGAATGTTAATAATGATCAGTTAATATTAACTACTTCTTTCTGCTGGCTGATAACAAGGGCTCCTGTTAAGTTGGGGATAATGTGACAGAGCTTTTAGTGTTGCATGACATCTCATGCAGCTGTGGAAAATGTCCAGCTTGTGAAGAGTGCTGTCAGTTAAAGATGCTGTTGGGAGCTTTGTCCTGCTCTTCTTGCCCCTTCATCCGTAGATGTCTCAAAACATTTTCAGCAAGCATAGAGATAACTCACAAAAGTAGAATTGCTTCAGAGGTCACAATGACTTTGCATAATGAGTCCATTAGATGCAGTAATCAATATCAAGCTCTTGGATCTTGTGAATATTGATGAAGTAATTGTAGAGGGGAAGTAGATGGGGAATTGAGATGCATTTTGATATAATCAGAGAAACAGTTAATGGCCTAGGTAGAACTTGGGTCCAGTAACTGAATACAATAATTTGGAACATTATGAGTTACAATTAATAATGGAAAAGCTGTTATGACATTTGTAGAGGAAAAATTGTGTCGAGGGCTTGTGTTGCATTCTGCTTGTACAATTCTTCTAGAGACACTGGTGTCCCTGAGTGGTTTGAAATATTGTAAAACCAGTGGATCACAAAGTGAGGAATTCTGTCACCTTTTCAATAGAAAGCAATATCAAGTGTTGAAAAAGAAAATGAAAAGCTAGGTAATGGGTCCCTTCTCACTGCAGCAGTGCTCTGAACCTGAGAAAGCTGGGATAGCTTTCAGACAGCCTGCATACTCAGTGATTCTAACTGCTCAGCTCTGAAGTGTCTTTCTGGGGTTTGTCTTTATGATTCCCTCTTTTCTGTAGAAAAAAAAATGGGTAGGTACTGTGAGGAGTCAAGAACAATAAGCTGATTTTGTGCTTGTGCACATGGATGTGTGCCTCTTCAGACCTGTGCTCAGTGCATTAGCAGCATCCCCCCTGAGCCCTGTCAGCAGCACAGAAACTACTGAAAATCTCTGGTGATAGCTGAAATGTAAGAGATGACCACAACAAGTTGCATTAGCACTTTGGAGTTTACAAGCACAAGTGCCCGTATAGTTCTATTATATAATAATCTAGTTCTCTGGTTAACTTACTAGTCGCAGAATGTAGTAAACAAAAATTACTTACCTTGCAGAGGTTGACCTGCACATATGTTGGTGAATAACTGGAAAACTGGAGGCTGAGGTCGGTTTAGTCCTTGTTCTGAGCATGGGACATATCAGGCAGACAAAAGTGGGCAAGGGGAAAGATGAAGAAAATGTAAAGAGAAAATGTTGCTGCTTTGTGAAGAGAAGAATCCCTAACAGAAGCATGAAATTTTAAGCATCATCTCAGTAGAAAAGCTCTGGCCTGTGAAAAAGGTGGAAGATTTCCATTTCATGCTGTTTTGCCTGTCCAAGCAACAAGCGTGGTGTTGAAACCACAGCCTTTCTCATTTGGCAGTAGAAATGGATGGTTCTGAATTAAAAGTCTAGCTCTAGGTTACTGTGCAGAGGTTTTTAAGAACCTTGGTTCTACTAGCAACAGAAGTCAACTAGTACTGAAGTCATAGTACAAAATCCTGAAATTCAATTTGTATTCCACCATTTACTTAAGAAAACCTGTATTCAGAGCCACTAGGGTTTTTTTATATAAAGCTTTGAGAAAAGACCTCAAAAATGTGTCTTACCTAGGAAAATCATACAGCTTTCAGTATGTGAAGTATGCAATTAATTCAGTCACAATTGTATGTGATTACTACACACAGCACATGGATAAGGGGCAAAAATACAGTTAGAGTGACAAAAAGTTTGTATTGACAGAGGATATTTCAAAAAATAGATTTCCAGATAGTAGTAAGTACATTTAGCTGCAATTGTTCTCCACCGACTAAAATAAATACCTAAAAATAAATGTTGCCTATAAATAAGTATTTGGCTTAATGCCAAATTTTTCTGGTGTTTATGGAAAAGCAGAGGTAAAAAAAACAGTTGCTATGACTAGTTTTCCAGTATGTGACCTATTTTGACCCTAACTCTAGCACTGCTGAAATGAGGCCAGTGTGGCTGAAAATTACTGGCCACAAGGCCCTTGCCAGCAGAGAACCACACTAGGGACATTCAGAGGAAAACAGCCCCATCAGTTTGGAGATAGCAGTTTGAAATTACAAAGCAGTAATATTACATAACTTTTTTTTTTGTTCATTATAATTGCTATAATTATAATGTGTGACCTTAACTGGGTTTAGTTAAGCCTCAAATGTAAGTGGTCTTTTGTTTTGTATTTATTTTACAGATATTATTGTCAATAATAATAACTAAATTTTTATTACTGGGAGGTGTATTATGTCTCTTTTCTATTCTGGAAGAATTTTTAAGAGCCCTTCAGCTTCTTCTTACTAGTGCTGAGATGCAAAGCACTCCAATGCACCAAATATGTACATTTACAGCACTAATAATTTTCTCCATCTTATAGTGTGCTCCTATTGACGTTGATGTCCAGCTGGACACTAACAGTGTCTCACACTTGTCATAGGGCTCTTCTCTGACAGTGGAACAGCATTATTACCTGCTGTGTCACTACCTGTCTTCCTTGGAATATTTTTTTTTTGTTTCTGCTTGGTGTCATACAGAAATCCTTACAGCACATTTCAGTTCCACCTAATGGCAGGTTTGTTAGTGATGCCAAAACTTGAAGGCGTAAGACATTTGCAACAGTGTTTACTTTAAAAAATACTATACATCTTTTTCTATCTGGAATTACTCTCCATCTCTGTAACACCTGGTAATGCCACTAGGGTGTTTTGGTGTCTCATGTTGCCTCTGTAATCTTGATCTATAATCATATTTGTATATTTTGAGGCTAGATCTTACAATTTCATTACTGACTTGAAATTTCCTGTTCTGATTTCCAGGATTAAGGGGATATAAACAGAGATGCTAGGAATATATTTCAACCATTTTTTTTCCACGCTCTGCAAACAATGGATCACTGAATTAGCATCACTGTACTGTGTCGACACTTAATATCCCTTAGTTCTTACATACATATAAATTTTCACCTTCTTCTTAACAAATGGGTACAAATTGTTTCTATATCTTGCAAGTAGTTGAATAAAGTATTTGATTTTTCTGTATTTCTATTTATTCCTGCATCTAAATTTGAGAAAATTACTTCTCCATCTTAGAAAGTGTTCCCATTCTGTCTTTATTTTGATAAAGTTCTTTTTCTTACAAAGCTGGGAATGCCAGCTGAGGTAAAATTGCCTTTATGAGCAAGTCATTCTGCCTTCTCACAATCTTACTATAGTTTTATTTAAAATTGTTTTAAATTGTACAGAATCCATTTTACTGTGCAATTACAGCCTTCACTAGTCCCAAACAGGGAACTATAAATGTATGGTTTTAAAGGTATTTATTTTTCCGGGTTTGATTTTTTTTATTTGTTTGTTTGTTTTGCTGTTAGTACTAACTTGCTCCAGAATATTAGGTTTTTGTGCACTCCAGAAAGCTTGCATGGTCCCTATTAAACAAGTAAATATGAAGACAGGCTGAGGAAGCTGGGGTTGTTCATCTAGAGAAGAGGATGCTCTGAGGTGACCTTTTATCAGCTTTCCAGTATCTGCAGGGGGCCTCCAGGAAAGCTGGGGTAGGGCAGCTTAGTGAGAGGACAAGGGGCAATGGTTTAAAATCCTAAGAGGGGAAATTGAGGTGAGACATTAGGTAAAAAATCTTTCTGGGACAGGTTGCCCAGGGAAGTTGTGGCTGTCCCCTCCCTGGAAGTGTTCAAGGCCGTGCTGGATGGGGCCTTGAGCAACCCGATCGAGTGGGACTTGTCCCTGCCCATGCTGGGGGGTTGGAACTACATCTTCTTGAAGGCCCCTTCTAACCCAAACTGTGATTCTATAATGAATCTGGGAAGAAATAATTTCCAGCTCTGTTGGCTGTGCCTATGTGTTTAATAGAAGTGAGAGACAGGAAAGTAGTAAAGTTGCTGCTGTAGGCTCAAGCCTGTTGATCCCAGCTGTTGTTTGATTTGTTGAAACTGCCAGAGATTCCCTCTCCCCTCCTGCAGCATCTTACCTGGAGCTGAAGACATGCAGCTTTGTCACACAAAGACTTAGGAAAAAAGCCATCTTTTCTATCACCTGTTGTGAGTAGGTTGGTTTACGTCATGACAATCAGACCTTCCACGTGGATTTCCACCTTTGCGGTCACCAAACAGCTACCTTCAGTTTGTGAACTGGAATTAAATTAATTGCACCTTCTTTTAATGCCATTTCTGAGTGTGCAGCTGTGATTTCACTGCTTTGCTCAGGCTTGTACTGGTTTTGTCTTTTCTTTTTGTCCTGTATGGAAATACTAATTTCTTTCTCCATACGAACTGGTTTTCAGAAAACAAGCTTTAAACCCTTGTTGGCCTTTTTAGGAAGTTTTCCTTTGCACTGTTGGGGTATATTGATTATATCGTGGTAGGAGTAGGTTGTTTGGTTTTTTCCTGAACTTTAGAAAGTAATTTTTCGACATTCCTTAGAGAAACAGTGCATCAGGTGGCATAGTCAGTTACTAGGTTTTTCCTTTCACTGAAGTGCCTGCAGGTTGCATGTACTTTTACTTCCTTACCCATTTTATTAAGTGCTGTATGTGTGAAATTGGACTTTAGAGCAGCCTTCAAGATCTGGGAATTTTGTCTTTCTCACATAATCTTGCATCTACCAGATATCTTGTTAAAGAATGGTCTGTTATTTTTCATCTTCCAATTCTGCTTTTTAAACTTGTAAGGCAAAATTTCTAATCTTAATTTTTGTTGTTACCAACATTTTTTATACCTGAAAGGAAAAATATGGGAGCCCTCTGGTGGCTGCTCCAACACCTGCAGATGTCCCTGTAAGTAGCAGCATAAAAAGATGGTTACCAGTCTTTTCCCAAAGTGAGAAAAACCTGAAGTGCATGCTGATTCTCATGTGCAGTCAGTTTAAATTCCACCATTCACACTTCTGGTAATAATTTCCATTACTTCTTGAATAACTACAGGTTTTCTAAAATAAATTCAATTTATATCAAAATTATGAAGACCTTTCACCCACATGCATCACTTGTTTGCGACGTTATTGGCATGAATCACTGGTTTGTATGTGCAAATGGCAAAGTCTTGGGGTTGAGGTACCAATCCTGTGAGTTATGGAGCCCCTGCCCTTGAGGTCATTCCACCTTGTTAGTGGGACATAACCACAGTCACAGTCCAAGCCTTTGGTCTGTGCTGGCAGAGAGCAGTACAAAATACAGCTTTCTATAGTACTGTTTACTACTTTGTTTTCTTATAAGGCCCAAGCCCATTCTCTGAGGGCTCTTCTGTTTGAAGATTTTAGAAAAATCAAGGCCAAAGAAGAATACCTGTATGTAATTTGGTTATTGTTTCAGGTGCTTGAAAAGGCTAACAGCTTTGAGGAACAAGAAAGTTATTTAAGATATAGACAGGACTATTATGCTCTGTTTTTTCCTTGGGTACACTTTGATTCAAAATACACATACATGGTTTTACTAGCTGTGGAAAAAGAAATCAAATGCCTCTGAAACTGATTATATAAAAGCAAAAGAACTCTTCCTGCCTTTATATGTAAGGGTTGTTTTTGGGAAAAAGTTAATTTTGGGCAAAGGTTTAAAAGGAATTAAATTCTTTATTCTCTTTTTTCAGTCTACTTCATTGGCAAATGGGGAGGGGGAAGAGAAGAATCAGAATGGCAATATAAATTGAATGAAATAAAATTATATGTTGGTGTACTTTTTTTCCACCTTGAAGAACAAAAATCTATTACTTCTTTATCATTCTTTGAAATAAGGTATCTATTTTTTACCTACTTAGGACTTGTTCTGCAGAAGCACTTAAATTATTTTTCATCATACGGTTTTATTTTTGTCTTTAAATAATGGAATTTTGTTCATGTTTAAAATAGAAAATTTTCCTATGCAGTGTCTTATTTCCCCCCACTGGATGGATTCCCTGTACAGAGGGTGAGCTACATCCCCACAGCAATGTTGTATGCCCTGTCTGAAATCATCCTGCAAAGATCTCCTGGATAAGTAGATGGAGTTCTCTTCTTTTCAACTCCTGGTGCCCTCTGTTATTTACAACACTTTTAAGCTGATCAATCCCTATAAAACATTTAAGAGTTCTCTACTGGATGAAAGGAAAGGGAGGAGAGATTAAAACTCTGTGAACTACTCTAATGTACATATTGAAAAACAGTAATACTTTCATGTTGATTCTTTATGAGGCTTGTATTGCTCTATCCAATATTGCTTTATACAGCCAAAGCCTCAGGATGCTTTGGCTTTTACTCTCTCTTAAGAAAAACAACAAAAAAACCCGAAACCAAGACAAAAACTTTTCTGAAATAAGAACAAGTGCTATGGGAGCTGCTGTGTGACAGCCATTCCAGCTTGGTTCTCCATGTAGACAAGCACCTACATTGTACTTGTCATCTTTTTTTTTGGCCACTACAAAACTCTCTTTATTACAAATTTTGGTAACTAAACGTTTGGAAAAAAATTAGACTGATTTGCCAATTCAAAAAATTTCTGATGACTGTGCTATTCATAAGAGTAATGTAAGGGGATGAAGCTTTTCTTAGTTCTGTAGTAAGGTAGAGTGCCTCACAAGATACAGGACTTTGATTGTGTAGTAATATAATAAGAATAGACTATTCCATTCCGTGTTTGTTTACTGCCGTCCCAGCTCCAACTAAATGGAATAATAGAGTATTTAGACAAAAAAAAAAAAAAAAAAAAAAAAAAAAACAGACAAATCCAATCATTCCACTTATGACTTATGTATGGTGGCTGGCAGTGTTATTACATTAGTCTAATAGAGCTGACAACTGAAAAATGCCATGAATTTCTGGGAATGTAAAATGTGGACTTCCTATGTGTGATTTAAATTGCCATAGTAATGATATATAATTCCACACAAAAAATCCTAAACATTTCTTTGTATAATTTAAATTATATTTGA
>JAAWXA010000022.1:14685598-14721210 GCA_038090715.1 Florisuga fusca
TTTTTTTTTTTTTTTTAATCTAACTGGCTGTTGCACAGGAAGAATAGTCCTGTAAAAAGTCTTTAAGGGACTTCTATACGTTAGTTCATTATTACTAATTATCATAGTAAAATAATGATTGAAGAGCACAGCAGGGGCGTATGTAATGGCTGTTAAGGAATATATATTATTTAAATTTTTCCTCAGAAAGTTCGAGAGAGCTCCAGTAAAACCCAGAAGCAACCACTTTTAAAACTGGTTGCAGGAAATCAGAGCCAATATGGCTGATACTTAGCAGAATAATTGATCACAGGGGAATTGTTGTCACATCCATAAATTGCATACAAATCCACAAGTTGTAATGCATAAAATGTGTTGGAAGGTGTTTCCAAGTTAATTATAGCGTGTCCATAACCTGTTGCAGTAGTTTGTACCTTGAGCTGCTTTGCGGACTGGATGCGCATGTCTGTTGCAGGAGCAGTTTCACCCCTAATTCCTTGTGTATTTCCTGAAAAACATTATCCAAGGTCGAATGAAATACAAAGAAGGCTCCTATTCCTTCTAAAAGGCATCAAATTAGGCTCTTGACATACAGTTCGGTTTTCAGAAGATGATTTTCAGATGTGCTGAAGTGCTAAGTGCTCTGGCTTTCAGGAGCACTTAATAACCTCAGCCTTTTGTGAAAGTGTGAGCCCTGAGGGCTTGGAGGAGGAGTAATATGAAATGCATATGAGGCTAACCCTCTTACTGTGTTCACTGGGATGTAATGCACCGGGAAAACAAAAGGTAGAAGCAGAAAGTAGCAGCAAGCTTTCTTCTCACATGCCTCTAGCAATAATTGTGTTCCTGCTGACTACAGGTCCTCTAGGCACTGGGTTTCCTCTCTTGAAGGTATCATTAAAGCTGTGAAGGTTCTGGAGAGCAGGCAACATCTATCAGTTGCAAATACATTTTTTAGGAGACAGGAAAGAGTGAATTATTTATCCTAGCAAACAATACTACTTTCAATAAATTACGTATTCCACATTTGTAATCATATCTAATAGACATTTAAAATGAGTTTTACTGCAGGAAAACTTTTCTATGCCTTGTTACTTGATTATTTATAATTTTTTTTAATGACTACTAGGAGGAATTAGAAATAATTGAGATTCATTTGAACCTGTAATAAGAAAAATATTTAAGATGAATGAGATTCTTTTAAATTGTTTGTTACAATTATTTTCAAAATAATTTACTTTCAAATTTGACTTATTTTGAAAATAAGTCTTTACATATATATATATATATCTATATATATATATATATATATATATATCATTGTCCTGGAACAAAAATTCAAAATATCTTAGTATTTGGGTTTTTTTTTTTTTAAATTCTAGAATAATTCAAATTACAGGCAATTTTATCAGTGCGTATCAAACTGCATGCATACATTTTAAATGCTCCAAAAGAAAATTCTTCACATTTGTTGTAACTGCACCAAACTAGTATCATTGTGTCCACTGCTGCTAAGGAACCCGTAAGGGACAATACTTGGCTTCAATCACTGCAAGGTACGAATTTATTTCCTTCTGCTTTCTCAGATATAGAGTAACAAAACTCTCCTAGAATCAAAGAGCTCTGTACTGCACCAGAAAGGCTAGATTAAACAACTTTAAATGTTTAAACAAAGTCTTATACTTCTCAGTCTAGAAGTCGGAGAAAATTTATTTTAAAAGTATATTAAAATGAAATGGTGACTTGTCAGACAGCGAGGTTACGCTAGCCTTGTTCTCTCTGCTGGTAAAATTTGTTGAGTTGCTACTTATTTCATGAATATTTGCACTGGGTTTAAAATAATTCTAACTGCTGACGTTTAGATTGCAGTTAAAAGTCTTATAAGTAATTAATTGTCTTTAATAGTCTTCTGGTTAGGACTTTAATTCCTTGCTATAAAATTTCTTATCGAGCAGGACCTTTTCTATTAGCATTTAATGTTTTCTCACTTGCTGCTATGTAACTTCGAAGATGAATGCAGTGTTATTATTACCTTTTCTTACAGCTTCTTTGCTAGACTTGATCATCTTTAGTGTAGCAGCACAGGAAACTACTAGAAAGATGATCCTTAGGGAAGTACATTAATATTGATGGCACATAATTAAGTCAAAAAATGTGTGAATGTGGTAGCAGTACTGGGTGTCTTTACTTAACAAAAAGGCAGGTTAAGTTTAAGTATTAATACTTTAAATAAACTTTTAAAATAAAACATCCATCTTGCCCATCAGCTCTCACCAAGAAAAGAGGTAGAAAAAGTCAGTGCCACTCAAAGTGCAAGACAGTTTATTAATAAAGTTTATTTCTCTTTTCCGTGTAATTTCTACTTCAGACAAGTGGAAATTGTGGAATCTTTTCTGAGATGAAAGTTGTTAGGACAGGAAGTCAAATTATTAACCTCTAGAGATATAGTTTTAGTTGCAGAGTAGAAGAGTACCAGTGGTAGATCTGGATGGGAAAAAAAACCCAACCCTTAAAAAACTTGGTGGCCTTTGGCCATTTTATTATTATTTATTTGGAGTGTGTGTGTGTGTGTGTGCATTACTTGAGGTACTGCTCTTTCTCAAAGGTTCCAAATAACTACAATGACCTCAGTTGAGCAGTGACACTTTCTTTTTACATTGGAAAACTCCATACAAGAATCAAAACTTGAGCTGAATTATCTCTAATTAGTTTAAGATCTTGAATACTTATCAAGCTACTTGCAACTTTTTGTTCAGTAAGCAAGCAACCTATTTTTGGAAATGCTGTAGGAGGAATGGTAATAGTGCTGATATTTACAGATCTTGGCTTTATTCAAGTTGCCATCATTTTATCCAAGAATATGCCTGCTGTTTATATCTGCTACAGTGATCTGCAGATTGGAAGGTATTTGAAGTCATTAGGAAGTCGTCACTACAGGACTTGAAATAAAGCAATAAAAGAAGTGATGGGAAAGAGAGGATATGTTGGAGTTTTTAAATTATTGTTTGGTGTGGGTTTTTTTTTAACAATCTAGTATTTTCTTTGTATCTGAAGAGACCTTTGGGACTTATCTAATCAATTGGAGAGAGTTATCTATTTTATAAGGAGAAGAAACTTTTTTTTCAGTGGAAGACTGAAAAAGTTATATTGAAGAATTAATAAGGCAATCACATGCATATGTGTTTCTCTGCCAAGTAACATCTGCTCTTACTCCTGTCTTACTAGAATAAAGGAATAATTTTTTCATAAATAAAATCATATCAAAAGTAGAAGCACATGTGCTTTTTGTCTGTATGCTGTCCTTACAGATGTTTGATCTTGTCTTAAAATTGTTATCTTCACCATTAACTACTGTGATGGTTTGAAGAAGATACAAAGGGTTGCAATGAACTGGGAACTGCAGCTTTTATTGTGTTTCGGGGCTTTTTTCTACTGAAGTGTTATCTGCTATGTCTGATTGTTGTAGGCATGCTCTTCACCTAAAGAAAGCATGAAGTTCTTAGTCCTCTTTTAGAGGACAGATGAATTGTTAATTCAAGTTCCTATTACTTTATAGCAATTTTTTTGTGTCTATAGCCTCTGAGTTGACTTTATTGAAACCACAGTGGCCTAGCACTGTAAATGGGATAGGATTTCTCTCAGACACTCTGGTCTTAGCCAGTTTGAGGTCCGTGTGCCAAACTGAAAGGAGTATTCCATCAGCAATGCCCTTCCATGTTCTTATGCAGAAAGCTGTTTTGACCACAGGCACTCTCAGTTTTCTGATGTGCTGCTAATGAATATTCCTCCCAGAGGATACCTTAGTGTCTTTGTTTTCAAAAGGCTGAAATCTGCATTTACATTGTTGAAGTTGGTAGCTAACCCTCCTCCAATGGAAGTTTAATTTTTTGGAAAGTGCTCATAATACACGCTCACATCCAGATATGGATGACTGACAGTTTTCCTAATACCAGAAGTTATTAAAATTTAAGCACAGGAGTTCCCCTGTCATTCATGTGGTCCTGAGCTCATTGTGGAGTGAGTTATCCCCTGTAAGAAAACCAGTTTTGATATGCTCTGTATTTGAGTACAAACATGTAAGCTGTTTTACTGAAACCTTTTCAGTATGGGCAAACTGGTAAAAGGCATTTGTAATGTGATTGTGTACTTTATACTTCTACTTTATGATTGCCATTCCTATAAAGATTGGGGAAAAAATTAGACCTTTGTGGTTGTTACAACAAGCTTAGAGCAGGGATTGTTCCTACATATTTCTTTTTGCAAATTATTAGATTCTTCATTGAAGGAACTGTATTTCAATTTATATACTCAGAACTATATTCTATAGTTCAGGCCCTCATTTCTAGGAACTTTACCACGGTGGTAGAATTACTCTGAATTAGTGTAAATACTTTATGAATAAGTGCTTTTGAGGGTCAGAAGCAACACACAATAAGGTGATGGAAACCAAACAGTGGAATTTAGTTCTTGCAAGAAAACTGTATTTATTTGAAATAGAGCTGTTTTCTAAAGTGGTGAATTGTTATGCTTGGAAGAAATGTTTTTCAGCAGAGTGTAGATGAAGACTTTATTACTACAGTGCAGTCCTGTACCTCCTTCCCCCCCCAAGAAAGGTATCTGGCATACATAATAATAAGGTAGTAAGTAATAATAAGGTTGTATAATAAGTAATAATGCATTGTCCTTTTGTGCAGCTCTACATCACCTGGTTTGCAGTGGAAAAATGTGGCAGAAGCATCTGCTTTTTTTGTCTTCTTTTTCATTCAAACTGGAGAAGAAAGCAGGTGCTGAAAAACAGGAATGGTTTGTCTCTGCAGAGTCAGGAGCAGGATTCTTCTGCTTTGATATGTAACCTGACCAGCACAAGAGACTGTGCCTGGCACAGAAAAGACTTTGTGTAATACAAACCAAAACATGGCTGCTGCATCTAATTTTAGACTTTCTGGCCTTGACAGTGTCCTTTATTCCTTTTATTTATTTATTTATGCTTTTGTTAGGTCCTCAGGCCATGTAAGTTATGGCAGAATGCCTGGGCTTCAGTCCTTGACTTCAGCTAGTTATGTGTCCCATGCAGTCAAATATTCTGAGTGCTGGTCTCTCCCCAGGATATCCATTTACTCCTCTATGAGTTCTGACTCTTACAGCTATGTGGGAAAGCATTATGAATGACAGATTAAACCTTTGGAGACTTTGCCCACAAAAATCTTACTATCTTAAGCTAGACAGTTTTTTTCTCTAAGTAACCAGCTTACATGCTTCAAATGTTGAGTCTAGGTGACTGAAACAAGGAGTTCACTGGGCTAAGATGGAGTCACATTTGGCTTTTTTCTTATTTTTTGTCATCCTCACATACTAGTGGCCTTTATATTGATATGTAGTGGGATATTGCTCACTATATGAAAAGTTATATCTGCTTTGTACCTGAAACAAAATGGCAGTTTTGAAGAATGATGGTTTTCATTGAGGATTAGGCATCTTCATCACATTTGTGTCCAGTCCATCAGAAGAATGCTGTACAACTGTTTGCCATTGGAAGACGAAGATGGGGGAGAAGTGAGACAGAAATAGCATGATCCAGGGTCTGATGGGTTTGTAGCAACATTTTATTAAATTCTGGTAAAATGGTCAGGTGTGCTTTTGGCTGTAACCATTGAACAAATATAGAAGCCAAGCTCGAGTGAGGAGAGAAGGCTCTTGCCCTAGCTTCTGGTTTGAAGCAGACTTGATATCTGGCTGTATTGTGTGTGTGTGTGTGTGTGTGTGTGTGTGGCAATGGTCTTACAGGTCACTGAAAGGTTAGAATTATTTGAATTAGAGAAGTAGCAGAGCTTAGCACTGGAGTTCAGCAGGTGCTGTTCCTCTGAGAGGAGGTCAGTCATGGGCTCGTTTCACTTCCTTTCTTTCACAAAATCAAATCAGTGTCCAAAATAAATTATATGTAGTCTTCAGCTGTAGACAATTATAAAATCTTAAAAGCTTCTGTTGTGTCTGTTATCTAAAATAGAGAGGGAGGACTGTCAGAGTCCTTAAGAGTTAGGAAGACATTTTCCTAGTGACAAGTTGGTGTTTAACAATCTACTCCATGAATCCTGCTATGTTGGCAACTCAGATAAAACACTGAGTTAAATGTGTCCATCCATATAGCAGTTCTTATGCCTCTGTGTCAAACAGTGTTTTTTTCTTACCTAGCTGGTATAGGCTAAGGCAGTTTCTCCCTGATTCCCTTCATGAGATATTAACCTCCTGTACCACTATTATTAGATACCCACATTGCCAGCTTTGCAGATTTTTTTTTCTCATTCACTGTATGAGTCTCCAAGAGACACGTTAGCAGGCTGTAACTTAATTTTCTCAGAATCTTATTGGGATTTAATTTCATGTACTGCTATTTGTTGTTATGGAAACAGTATAATGAGTTCAGTTGTATGAGGGTGGAAATATCACATACAGTTTCTGCTCAGGGTAAAAATGACAAAATGGCATTTCTATAAATGGTGTTCCAGAATAAACTGCTTCAGTGGGACTTCAGAAGTTTTCCTTCCAGCTAATTTTTCATCATTCTACAGTTATTAAAGTGGCAGAAGAAGCATTTTAAAAATAAAAGTCATAGAAGACTTTATATAAAAATAGCAGAAAGCTTACTCTTCTCATTTAAATTGTAAGAAAAAAAGTCAGAAAAGGCAAGATATTGTGGCAAACAGTGTCCTCTTTAACACCTTTATTTTATTAAATAACTTGATTCTAGTGTATCTTTCTTTGCAAGATTATTCTAACTTCCAACTATTTTAACTAAGAGAACTAAGTTTTTACAGTGTCACATAATTATTTGTCTCATAGAAATGAAGTTATGCCCCACTAAGTGAGATGTAATGGGCAGTATCATGCTCGGGGTCTTGGTTCCATTATGGTAATCTCTCGAAATGTGGCAAACACTATGTGGGTAAAAGCTCTGTGTGGCTAAGATAGATACAGTATTTGCATTATTTATTTTCTTATAATGCCTAAAATATAAAATAAATCTCACTTCTATCTTTCTGGAAGGCTGACAGGTAAACTCACTGGAAGAGATAAGTCTGTCATCTAAAACTCAAGCAGATTTAACATTAACTTGTACACTTTTATCAGAATAGATATGGAGAAAGGTTTGAATGTTTTGGTATCACCTGACTTGGAGGAGCACTAAATTTACACCAGTTGTTACTCAGGCTTATTCCATAAATTGGGTAACATTTCTGAGAAGCATGGACTTAATTGCATCACAATTATGAAAAGAGAAAACTAGAAAGCCAAAAAGATATATTTGCACTAAAGAGGCTATAAAGCAGAGAAACAGTATCACTTCTTGAGCAGGAAAAATCTATTTCTGCAATAACTAACATCCCTAAACGACACTTGCAAAGTTGTTAGATAAGATAATTGCTTCACTGCTTAATGAAGTGATAGATGCAGAACAGAACTTCACATTCCCTACAGGGCTGGGGTCAAGTACCAGGTTTGCAGCTGTGGTTGAAGCTTAATGTTCATGAGCTGGTAAACTTCTTCTGTATTCCCTACAGGGTGTTTGTTTGGTAATCATCTACCACTTCCAATCTGTCTACATGGCAAAGCTCTCTGTCTTTTCACTCATCTGAGACTCTCAATGTTTGCTGCAATAATATTAGTTAAAACCAGGCAAAATTATTTCTCTTCTTGGTTAACAACCTTTACTTAAAGCATTCAAAAGAGACATCAGTAAGTGTGCTGAACTACAAAAGAAATTGAAACACCTGGTTAGTAATAACCTGACAGAGTGCATCAGTTTTGTCACCTTAGTGTGTTCTGGATAATGTTTGCAGGTGGTTTTCTCTGTATGCCATCAAGAAACACACAAATAATTGGCATTGACTGGGGCCAATACTGCCAGTGAGGTCGGTATGAAGCCAGGGTCATGGTCACATTGGTGACTGTGTGCTGCAAACAGGTTGTTTTCTTGTAATTTCGATTATAGTCTGTGCAGGTTTTATGATTTGCAGTGCAATAAGCAAAAAACCTGAATTAAAATATTTTCAGCCACTGAGAGAAACATTTGAAATACTTAATTTTTTTTAGGAGCATTCCAGAAATGTAAATATGGGTTTATGTAGAATTTAAGTAGTGTAGGTAAATCCCTTGGGGGGAAGGGGTGAGTGTAGAGAGAGAGAGAGAAAAAAAATCTTTGTCCAGCCTTTTTTCTCACTTAAGTAAACACTATCTTTTCTCCACAATGCTGTCTTTAACCTCTTCTAGTTTTGATCTGCTTATTAATATACAAATAGAGAAAGCAATTTATCACGTAGTCATAAACTAGATTTTGCAGAAGACTATTGAAGCTTAACTAAATCAGACCCTGACAGTCTGGCCAAATCCTAGAGTCTGAGGCAAAAATAACATGATGGAAAAAGGCTGCAAGTGTGGCTCATTCAGTTTTCATATCTATCTGAAAATGTTAAAGGGAAACATCACAGACTATAAAATATTATTGTAGTGTCTGAGGTCCTGGTGCTGATAAAAAGCTGATCATTGTCTCAGAGGAAATGGAGATAGCTGAGGGATACGTGGACTTAAGTATCTGCCCTAGAAAGGACAGGATTACTCTTTATTTGCTTCTGACTGGAATGGTGAAAAGGCCAAAATTATCTAAAACTGTGGTTAAACACCACACAAGTAGTTCTGATCATTTGATGCTTTTTACTGTAGTAAATTTTCCCTCTCTGTAATTTGCAAATGTGAGAAATGCAGCTGACTTGTTTTAATATGCATTTTTTTTTCAGTGTTTGGTCTTCAGACTTTCTTTTCCTGAATTCAGCCAAATAGTCCAGACAGTCAGAACATAAATAACTGATGTTAAAACCAAATACGTGTGGAGATACCCATCTCCAAAGTTTGCCTATTTAACAAGAAAAAAAAAAAATTAAACCTGTAGTGCTGATGTTAACTTCCACTTTTTTGTTTAACTTACCTGTCCTCTTTCTGTAAAGAGTCTTGTGTAGTTGCATCAAGAACAGGCAGGGATTATTCAATTGTTCAGGCCACAGTGCCTTCCTTTCATGTTGCTCTAAGGTGCTATATGGAACATACTAGCTGCTGAACACATCCAGATTATCTACAGCTATCATTATCCAATGCAGTCTGCATTTTAAATTTTACTGAACACATCCAGATTATCTACAGCTATCATTATCCAATGCAGTCTGCATTTTAAATTTTACTGAAGCTTGTACAAACAATCTGATTCTTTCTGTTTATTTACATGAACTTTTACTTTCTAATGTGCTGCTGAAAAAGAAGGGTGGAATAAAACAGCTCTCAAATATTTCCACTGTTTCTCTGTGGGTGATCTTATTTTGTATGTTTTTCTTTAAATGGCATTAATTGGCAGCAAGATTATTGAATATAGAGGAATGACTGTGCTAGTGTACAGTCCTTTATAGACAGGGAGAAAACTTTCTGCCCTGAGAAATAAATTATATCAAAAATTTCTTGGTTTTTTTTCTGAACATCTTGATGGTCGTTAAATGAGATCATTTTTGTACTGCATATGCTAATTGTAATTGTTACACAGTGAGTATACAGTTTTTGGTTTAGGCTGATGTAGGCTTTTTGTGGGTTTTTTGCATGTGCAGAACTTTGCTAATAAACCTTTATATTGTTGAAGTAGATGGGGGGTAGGAAAGACAAAGATAAAAAAACCAAAGGCATTTCTGGCCTGCTGGTGCTGTGCATGTTAGCGTGTGTGTCTGTATATATATACTATATGTATATGTATATATATATATATATATATATATGCACACCCACACCACTCATTCCCATGACACATCCAAATGTTAGCCCTAGATCTGTATTCAATTTTATTGCATTTGTGCGTTAAATAGAGTGGTCGAATCAATGCTTAACCCTGAAAATTCTCCTACTATTTCCTCCAGAAGAGGCAAAACCTTCTCAAGAAGGACTGAGTAGTTTACCACAAAGTTTACTCTTTGTTTAATATAATGGTGAAGTTTTCATGTTGCTGCGTTTGGTAACAGTGAATGTCTTCTGTTTTGTTTTATGAAAGGTATTTTGTAATACCTTTTGTAGAAGCTTTAGAATACCTTTTTAAATACTTTTAAAAGATGTTGAAAATAAAATTACTGTTTGTGCCAAATTGAGTTTCAAGAGGCTTTTTTAGTAAGTATTGACATGTGTATGCTTCACATAGAGAACCCAGAGTCGTTTTCAACACTATGGTCCCAAAAGGCAACATCTGGAGACTGGCACTAGAGATTGTAAGACCTCAAGAGGAGATGGCCATGTACAGACATACTGGTTTTGTTGTAAATAATAAGTAATTTCACATTTGGCATCTTTGGCCAAAATGTGTGTATTGCTGACATTCTCAAAGGTACTGGATAGAGGTGTCTTGTCCTCTGGTACCGAAGGAAGGGGAAGGAAAGGTGGATGCCAGTGCTGCACAGAACAACACAGGGCAGAGCAGAGTGCTGACTTGCAGGACCTGCCTGACCAGGCACTGGGTGCCCTCTGGACACCATGCTTTATTTGAGGGCATCTGGGGAGCAGGAGTTTCAGCAGCTGACCCCATGGTATCCTTTGAGGTGGAGCATTGCAGGCAGGGGTTCCTTCTGAGAAGCCAGGTTTCTCGGTTTTCTGTCAATTTTCAGGTTCTCTCAATTTTCTGTCTCTTCTGGCTCCTCCTATCTGCCAGAGAAATCACAAGCAAAGATTTTGGCAGTTTCCTTTCCTACCCAAGGAAGCAGGAGAGTGTGGAGGATCTCCTCCTCCCCTCTACATTTCAAATGATCTGTGGATCTCCCTTTTCTCACCAGCAAGGCTGCGTACCTTAAAGAAAGCAAAAGCTTAGAGTCGTGTTACAGGGATGAGTTGTTGGAGAGTGGGATGTGAGGAAATTTTTAAAAGGTGGCTTCTTAGGGTAAGTACCCATTATGTTACTGTGTTGGTGCCTCAAATTCTGTTTAAAAAAGAACCCTCCATGAAAGATTACAGCTGAGTGATTGAACAGTTAGTTATAAATTAATCATGAAAGCTGGACCGAGGATGGGTTGATGGCAGTTTTGAAATTGATGGTCTGCCATAGAGCATTTAACTTCTTTCTTTGTCTGGACCACTGGCAGCCCTGGCAATAAAAATGAGTTTAGTCTACCAAGTTCATGTGAACTAGTGTTTGGTGCTTTTAATAGAATTTTTGATGAGTGATTAAACCTAAGATATTGGTAAACTATGAGTCAGCAAGATTGAAGTGGAATAATAAATGACTATCATATAAAAAATACTTGGGGTAATTAAGCAAATAATACCTTTTTAAAAAATGTTTTTGCTCAGTCATACAAACTAATTTGTTGAAAAAAAATACACATCTGTTTTTTTTCTTGTGATAAGTGTCTCATTTTAGAAGAAATGTGCAGTATTTTATGTGGGAAGCTGTTCAAAGAGAGAAGCCCACACACGGAGATCTTGCCTTTCTGTACACATAACACAATTCAAGAGTTCTTATTCTTTTGAAAACAAATCTTAATTTTGGTACAAAACTCCAAACTGGTGGAAACATCACAAAAACATGTGCTTCAGTGCAGACTTTTTCACAGCCATGTTCTTTGGAAGCATTTGTCCAAAGCTTTAGTGATTGTGTCTGCAGCAAAAAGGATTTTCTTGGTATTATAATTACGTGCAGGATCTGCCAAGTTATCAGATATACAAGACTTTTACATTAACTTTTTTTGAAATTATTTTACCTTAATCACAGATTTCAATATTTGTGGAGTTTCAAGGAGTGATGAATGAATGGATAATTCCCCTATCCCAGTGCTGCACTTAGGAAAAAACTCTTGCACAGGCTGACTGTCAGCCCCCACCACATCTGCCATCAAGTGACAAGCTCTGCAAGAGTTCTCCTTCTTGTAGGTCCTCTCTGGCTTGGGTTTTAAGGAGAAAAATAAATAGGCTTTTTTGTTTTTCTCTTTCCTTTTCAGTATTAACCTAATCTGTGGTCACTGTACTTGCTGTTTAGAGTTTAGTTTGTAGCAAATTAAATAGCCAGTCACATCATAACTTTAAAGTACATGAACAGCAGTCATTGTGGGCAAATCTAATAAGTATTTGTTTATATATAAAAGATCCTATAGGCTAGCAAATATTCTTCTTTACAGAAAATCAAGAACAAAGTAACTGAATACCTCGTAGTGGCAAGCCCTGTTGCCTATTACTAGTCTGAAGTCTACTTTAAATACTGGTACCTAAGAGTCTGATTCTCTGATTGGCCGTGTTTCTAGCTGAGTTTAACCTTTGATTATCCACTAGCAAAAAGAGCCTAATATTTACTACTTTCTTAGATAGCAAATGCTACACAAATGCAAATTATTATTAGCAGTAGTTTAATTAGAAGATAGTGACAAACATAGGTACTTGTACATTGTTTAGAAAATAGTTATTTCTGTGTCCTCCATTTCCAGTTAGGTTGATAACCATTGAGCCATCTTTTTTTTTTTTTTTTTTTTCTTCCATTCTGCCTTTACATTGTAGAAGATATTTCAAAACAGTTGCTTTTGTACCTAAGGGAATTGTTTTATTTGAATTGAAGATAGTAGCTTGCTTGTCTGTTTATGTTGTGGTCCTGCTGTGGGAGGCTGTGTGGCAGCAGCTGGGTGTGTGTGTCACTGTGGGAGCACAGTGTTTGGTGGTGACTCTGGCACAGCCCCCATGGCTGCCTGCAGCCACACACACAGCAGCACTCACCACAACCACCTCAGTTTAGTCTCAGAGGGCATCCTGGAACCCTAAAAGCCAACGAAGAGAAAAGGCTTTGAGCATGTAAAAGCTTTGCTGAGTCTTGGGTCTTGTTGAAATTGTGTGTCTGGGGCACGGGCGTGCAGAGCAATATGCCCTGCTGGAGGTGCTAGGGATGTGTCCAGGGGCTGAGTATCATTCTGCCTGAAGTGAGCACAATTTTCTTGCTAGGTGTGAGCAGGGAAAGTGGGTTTTATAGTGATTCTAGGAGTCCTTATGAAACCTAAGCCAATAAGCTCTCTTAAAATAGAGACAAGTAAGGAATATTAATTCTGATTATAAAGAATTTTTGACAGCAGTGCCTCTGTGGGTAAGCATACTGTGGCTTTTAACTAAAATAGGGCAAAGAATAGATTAAGAAGGACCAGAACACGAGGTTGGGTTTCTGTGGGCATGAGCTATGGGAAAAGGAGGAGGAAAAAGAGGATGCTTCTTGGAATTATTAATTCATCCCATCATACTAGTCCTAACCTTCCTCGTATCTCTAAAAGGTTTCTGAATGAGCTTTCAAGAAGTCTCTTAAGGACCAAGATGGTCTGCTACAGAGCTCTGTGCAGGTTAATCAGTCTCTATCATGTGCAGATGCTTAGCCTGGTGTTGTTTTGTAGGACTACTCCATTAGATCAGCAGGATGTGGATGAATAATTAAAATGTATAATGTAGGCTGTTTAGTGTATGTGTGTGCTGAATGGGGTTGACCTCTTCTCTTTGTCATGATACAAAGTGAGTTCATAAACTGTATTTAGTGTATTGATAGTGATTTAAAATCTATTTCAAGGTATTATACAAGCATTTCCAAATAATAGAGTGCCTTGTCCAACTCTTAGACATGACAAGGAGCAGCTGCAGTTGCTGTAGCTGCTGCTGGCACCTAGGCAAATTAATTTTGTAAAAATTGTGTATTTTCTAGTAGATCTGTTTTCAGTTAGTCTGGCTTAAACAAACAAATCCCTGGCAGATCACTCAGTCACAAGATGATTTGGGACCACCCATTCTGGTTAGTCTCTCTGTGGCTTTGTCACTTGTTGTCCATTATAGGCTGCTTTGGGCCAAAGAGGTAGGTGTCATCGTGCTCAACTGGGTAGCATTTCAGTAATTCAGGAGATGTCCTCATCCCCCAGAAATCACCTATGAAAATAATAGTCACTTCCCTAAAATAGATATAAAGAAAAAAGTGTATTACTATTGAAGGCTCATGGCACTATTTTCTATCCTCAGACCTTTTCTGTTCTGAACATATTCTGAGACTTGTTGGTGTTTGCAGTAACTGTGATACAAGGAGAGGTACTTCTGTGTCATTGGAGTGATTTACATTGAAGCTGCATTAGAGCAGTCTTAGCCTTCAGTTTCATTATAATCACAAAAATATCAAGCAGAAGTAGATAATCCGAGATCAAGAGTGGGCATGGAACTACCAAATTCAAACACTGACAGGTGACTGTAGACTAAGGAAAGGGAGAACAGTGAGAAATTTGCATAGTGCTTCCATAAGGATTTAAATCAGAAATTACTACATTTGTTTGGTAAGTGTGGTTATAATTTTTTCCCTTCTTGGGTAATAAGCAATTGAACCTCATCTTGCTACTCTGTTTCAAAAGGATTTTGTGGCAGCACCTTTCTTGTCTACTTTGATAAAAAGCTGAATTTGGAAGTGTTGAGAAAGCAAAGGCACAATTTCTGTTCCAGCAGTACAATGGCCCTTAGCTTCTTCACAAACTAGTTCAGATATTTTATATGAAAAAAAAAAAAGGAGTTTGTGTTAGAGAATGACAGTGTTCACAGCTCTCTCCTCCTATCTAGGTAATCCCTTGTATTCAGATAGAAGGCTTTAAGGAATTACTAGAATGTGTCACTGGCCCTGAGGAAACAAAAAACAACTTTAAAAAGGCAACTACATCATCAAGGTTTAATTTTTGTTTACTGACAAGTCTGCCTCTGTGCTTGTGAGTGAGAGATGTGACGTAGCCTGGTTCCAGCCCCGCCTCTCCTTTCAGTCATCCGTTGTACTTCGTATTTATGCCTTGGCATAGGATATGTCATCTGGCAGAAAGGGTGGAAAATGCCAAATTAAACGTCCCTTCATTTTAAAGCAGAAAATTACTGTCCTTCAGTAGCAGTCTGCAATAGCAAATGTGGCAAGTAAACAATGATGTTAGCTGTGATGTTCTGCAAGATGTCTGCAGGATATTGTAATAAACTTTTCCATTAGTGGTTTCCCCAAACGATTTGAAGTCGAACAGTGCTAGAGGACTGCAGTAAATATAGCAGTTCAGTGCTGCATCATGAATGTTTCCTGAAATAGGAAATACAATGTTTTTTGAACAAGGGAAGGGGAAGGCATTTAAATCAAGCAGCCTAATTTCATCTAAGTCTATTTGCCTAGTGTTTCCTACTTGGCTGAGTCCTACCTTCAGAGGTGCCCCGGCTCCAGGAGACAAGTAGCCTAGGGCTTTAAATAGTATTTAGGTTCTCAGAATCTGGGCCACATTTGGGATGATCTTTTGTGCACCAGAAGTGGTGTGGAAAAGTGACACAAAGTTGGGAGTCAATAAAGGATCAAAAGGAGCTGTGACTGCTCAGTGGATCAAAAGGAGAGGAATCCAGGCATGAATGCTCAGAGAGGCAGAAGCCCCATTTGTAGAAGCAGGTAGCAGAACATGGAAGTTTTATCTAAGCTTTCGGAGTGTTGGCACTCTCTCCTGTGTTTCTGGCTGGTGTCTTGGGATTGACGTGTGGAATGTGATGCAGCCATGGGGGTGGGAAATTTAAAAGGGAATGGAAGATGGAAAACAGAAGGAGCTGGCCCAAGTGAGCAAACAGTACTAGTTCCCTAGTACAGGATGTGGACATTGTTCCTAACACTTGGATAAGGAGGCTTAAGCCCGAATGGCAATTACCAGTGCAGTCTGTAGGTAGAAATTGTTCTTCAAGCTGCAGAATTTTTCCTCCTCTCTGTCCCTTTAAGCAAGCACTGTTCATTCAGAATGCACAGCAAATGCAGCTTTCCTTTTGTCTCTAGATGTTTGAATCCACTGAAATAATAAAGAATTTCTGGGAACTGCTTTGCATCATTTTTTTCCAAACTGGTGCCAAGATTTGGATCTATCCATAAGAGTCAGACTGCCATAAAGAAATAAATTGGAGCCAAATTATTTTCTATGACTGTCATTGCATTGTTAAAGTTTACAGAATAGCTTGTCCCTTCATTTCATCAATGAGTTTCAGAAATTACCTGTGGCAGAAAGGCTACAGTTTCAGCTTTCAGGCCTACTGAAAGAACACATTTAGAAGCCTCATAAAAAGCAGATTGAAGCAGTTCTCCCATACTGCTATTAAACAACAGTTTTACAGCCTGGGCACTGATGCCAGGAAGGGGCTGTTTCGTAAGGCTGACTATTATATGAAGTTTCTGGTTTGAGACTGCTCTCCTCTTATTTGTATAAGTAAATTTAAAATCTGTACTCTGATGCTAATCCAACTAGATCTCACTGCTATTAATAACATGGTCATGTATAGCAAAGGTCCTGGGTTTGTTTTGATTTAGGTTGCAATGCTTCAGCTATCACTGGATGCCTAGAGGGCAACATCAGGTTTTCTTGGCTTCAGAGCTGAGTGCTGGCAGATGGGGCTTCATAAGATTCAGCTCAAATCTATTCAGAAGCGTGGGCAAAAATACACTTTTGCCGTCTTGAAGATGACAAGCCAGGGCTTTCCTGCTTTAGGAAGGGTGAGCAAAACCAAAAATATTAGAGCTGATGTGAAAAAATCAGCATTCCTGCTCTCCCTGCAGGGTAGGGAAAGCAAAACTGGGAACTGCTGCTTTTTAGCAAGGGCTACACTAACCATTAGCTCAAACATTGTGACCTTTTAGTCTTCAATAGCTTTGCCAGGGCTCTGTTGGAGGAAAATGGAACAGTGGGGTATCAGTTACAGATGTTAAATCAGCTGGTGATAGCCCAATATGAAAGAAACAAGGCAAACATAACAGAATTTCATTGTGTAAAGCTCATGGTACCTGTGATTGCATCTCTTGTTAAGACTGGTATCACTGCCTTTGATGTTGGGCCTTGTAAGCCAGACATCAATATTCCTTTTTGTAAAGACAGATTGGCAGTGTCTTTTGGAGTGTCTTAAGAGTGCATAGCTTTATGTTTCCTGTTTGAGGGCATAAAATAAAAACAGAAAAAAAGAAATAACATACTAATGTTGAACTGGGTAATTATGGTTAATTAAAATGAGACTGTGTTTAAATACACACTGTAATCTGGCATAAATTTGTGCTTTCCTTGGACCTTCTTGTGCTGATTTTCAGTGTGTCGGTGCCCTGACTGAACCCATCACATAGCAGCACCAGAGCTAGAAGTGATGCTCTAGGAGACCTGACAAGGAAGAGGATCACTTCTGCCACTGTCAGTGTGCATTTATGAGTCTAAAATGACTTTGTAACAAGAACCTCAGCGATATTTTTTTTTCATAATTTGAATAGTAAATAGCTTACTGTGGGCAGTGTTAGCACTGCTTAAATCACTGCTGTTCAGCAGCCAGCTTTCTAGCCACACGATTTCATGGAATTTGTAACTAAGATAACTTTTCTTCTTTTCCCTAACCTTTCCAGTTGGAGAATACACCTGAATTATCTAAATGCTTCTCCAAGTATCTTTTTCAAATTACAGTTTTATGTTTTTCTCTGTTCATATACTTTGTACTTTTCTACTAATTTCAAAGTTCCAAAGGAAGGCATAAGAATTAGTAAAATGGCAAATTATATACCATTGTTATTCTAGCACTGCAGCTAGAGAGCCCTTGTGAATTATTCAAATCTATGTCATCAGGCCGGCAGTGGGAACCAGGGAGAGCCGACGCAGATGAGCGCTATCAGCTCTGACCCACATTGATGTTTGTCCTGCTTTGAATGGGCTCCCAGCCAGATGACCTTGTAAGGTCTTTTCCAAGCTAAATTATGAATGCATGTGGATGGTTGGAGTGCAGTGTCACCTCTGACCTGGATGCAATGTAGATGTATAGCAAATAGCAATGAGCGTTAATAAGGCTAAAGAGAATCCAGAGTGTTACCTTCCTGTTACCTAGTAAAGGAAAAAATTCCACAAAGGTAGTTATAATTCAGACTTCCATTACAAATGCAATGAAGATTAACTTTTAAGAATTACATTTCGGTACATTTAGACTTTTATCCTCATAAGTGACATCAATCAAAGACTAATTAATCATGTGCAGTGGAAATTGGTAATGAGTATGTTCTTCTCTGGTTATATCTGCTGAGCAGAGCTGAAAAATGGTTTAATATAAATGTTTTCCTTTTACTTGAGCCATGTTTAATTTGTTTTATATGGTGCATGTTTCTTTTTTCCAATTTTATTTCTCTTGTAAGAAAATCACGAAGGAGAATGCTAACATTCTGTTTAACTGCATGTCTCAGAACCTCACTGGAGTGCCATTTGCCAATATGTGTTGTGTCTCTCAGACAATGATGATGCAGATATCCTTTACAAAGGTATTTACTACAGATTCCTATTGTAGTTTCTTGCTTCTTGAGTATTGTGTATTCGAGAAAGAAAGTAAAATTATCCTGCCTGAATTATTTCAGTGATTTTTCCAGTGGTTTTGTGCTTACTTTTTTCACCAATCTTGCTGCAATCAGTAACCTTGTATGGATATTTTGATAAATCTGGTCTTATTTTAAAAAGCATTCAGTAATATTTTGCACAATTTTTTCTGTTTTCAATATACCTCTACTTTAATGTACATGAAGGACACATTGAAATATACGGAGGAGATAAAGCATTAAAATAATTTCAGATGGCAGCAATGCTGCTTTTATTTCTGATTCCTGAAAAGCTGTTAAAAAACCTGCTGTGTCTGCATTAGCACACCATACAGCACTATGGGGTTGGACGTGGAAGGTCATAGAATCATAGAATGTTGGGGGTTGGAAGGGACCTCTAGAGGTCATCTAGTCCAACCCCCTGCCAAAGCAGGATAACCTAGGGCAGGCCACACAGGAAAGCATCCAGGCAGGTTTTGAAAGTCTCCAGAGGAGATTTTACAGCCTCCCTGGGCAGCCAGTTCCAGTGCTCCGTCACTCTCACGGTAAGGAAGTTTCTCCTCACATTGAGGTGGAACTTCCTATATTCTAGTTTAAACCCATTATTCCTTGTCCTAGTAGAATTGTGGAATAATAAATACTGAGGTCAAGCCTCCATACTGAGGATCGAGTGGCCACACAGTGTTTCTGAAGGTTTTACTTGGAGGCTGGCTCTTGTCTGACTTGGCTTTACTGGAAAATGTCCAGTTTGTGCTGTTTGAGAGCATTTGGTGGTGTTTAGCAAAGCATGGTAGATGGGATGATCATAAGACTGCTTCAAAAAAGCTGACTTAAACTGAGATAAAATGCTAGTGTAAATGCACTGTTCATTCACTGTGAGAGGGCAGCCTCAGGCTACCTTTTTCCTCTTCTCTACACAATCACTAAAACAAACTGAAAAAGCTTTCTAATGATTAGATCATCCTTAAGGTCCTTTCCAACCCAGACCATTCTATGATTCCATGGTTATAGTTTTGCTACATGCTTGACTAATATCTATGAATATGACAAGAAATCGTCAACATCATTCATTGTGGGATCTACATCTGTTGTCATTCATCCTTTTATTTTTTTTGCAATTTAGCTGAGGCCATTTTCAGTCTTCTCAGTAACTGCTGAGGAGGAGAAAAGAGAAATCACTATTGAGAGGTAAAACCATTATGTATAATTGTTTGAAGTTATAAATAGTAGCAGCTACATTTAGCATTTAGTGAGCTGTTGCAAGATTGCTTTAGCTGGCTCCTTGCTTTTGAATACAGAATAATTTGTTTTATTTCATGAACAATATGAATTTTTGAAATTTTGCAGCAATTATCCTCTGGAGCTTTGCTTCAGTATATTTTCTTCCTGGTTTCACTAGAGCTCCAAGAGCTGGTAAAGCTTTCAGGCTCATTCAGAAATCATTCTTTTAGGTTAGCAGGACTGGGCTGATGTCAGGGAGAGGGAATTGCTTCTTTTGCTGGGCAGGTGCAAGCGTCAAGTGAGCTGGCGTGATGCTGATGTATTCTTGAGCAGCCAAGCAGGGACTGCTCCTGCAGGCTGGGGCTGTGTTAGGGTCTGGCTGAGTCTCCTTCAGCCCCTGCTCTGCTCTGCCTTAGTGACTGTGAGGACTTCAAGCTCTTTGTGGCTTGTATTCAGCAAAGTACATCCTGTTCTGAGGGAATCTTTCTATAACATGGAACAAAGGAAAGAAAAATTAAGTAGAGTAGTAGCAGGCGCCCCTATTTATTTATCTGACTAGTAATATATTCTGAAAGTCATGAAGAAACTCTTAGAATTTATGGATGGATATATAAATTTTTCCGTAAAAGCTGTTAAAGTTGTACAGTTTTTTCAAATGGTAATTCTTCCAAATTTTAAGCCAAATGTGGCATTACAATGGTAGTTTCTTTGGGTTTGTTTTCCTGAAATTTCATTAAAAATTAGATACAAAATAATCAGATCTTCTTTTAAATTGAAGTTTCCAATAGTACAAACTTTCAATCTATAAAGTAATGATTTAGTCTGCAGTATCTAGAATGCCCCTAGAAAAATATGTACCTCTATTAGCCTTGAAGGTTGAGTTACCCTGAAGCAATGCATTTTTCCACCGTTTTTAGTGGCGTATCACTTGCTGTGCTGCACAAACCCATCAGTTTGCATGAGTTCCCAAGAGCAATACAGTTTCTGAGCAAGACGTTGATTCTTCTGCCACCATGTGGTTATCTTGTTTAGAATCAACAACCGTTTCAAGAAAGATGCACTACCATGGCTGAAATAAAAACTAACTATAAATGATCACAGATCTGATGCTCAGACTTTTTAAACTTACTTTGGGATGTTTGTAAAGATTAAACTTCAAAATATATACTTAGAAGAAAATACCTCATTCGGTATAATCATGTCTTCTCATTTGCTGGGATTTACTGTAAACTACCTATTCTTGCTTTACCTCTTTTTTCCTGTTGAAAAGTAACAAAGCTCTTTGTTTGCTATTTTAGAATAGGATTGGTCCCTCATTTTGAAACAAAAAGTGCAGTTCATCAAAGCTTTGATCTCATTTCCCCATTTGCTACCATGTATTAAAAAGTTAGTCTTTGCTGCCCACTCCCTACTTAAGAATTTCCATTTCAGTGGCAGAGGCACTAGGAGGAACATGTTTTCAGATGGATTCCTTAAGACTTTTTGCTACAAATTCCTTCTTTATCTATTCATAGAATTCAAAGTTGGATCTTCAACATGAAAATGAAGAAGAGTAACAAAGGACAGACTTGGCATGCTTTGTAAAAGAGTATCTACATGTCAGACCTATTGCTTTTCTTTCCCTCTTTTCATGCTATTTTCATAGAGCTCCTTCAGATTTCTTGTCAAAATAACCAGCTGCCATAAACCCCATGATTATTACGTAAGTCGTGCTGCTACTGAAATACTCATTAACATGGGAAGGTACATGTCATTTCACACCAGGCATTGTCTGAAATTATAATTTTTGTTCTGAATAAGCTTTTTGCTTTTACTCCTCTGTAATAAAAGATATTTTTAGTAGAAGGCATGCAAGTTTGACTGTTGAAGTATGGGGTGTATGTGTGCAGGCAGATTTGAAAGGTATAATTAAATCGCTTAGCTCTTTTTTTATTTATTAACTCCACTGAGTGTTAACTCTGAGTCTCAGTCATCTGCCTTGTAATGTTAATGTCCTTAGAATATGTTGAATAGAACCTGATTCTTTTAATTGATTTTGCAGATTTTGAAACCTTCAGTAAGTCAACATCTCTAGAGAAACAGCCTTAGCAGTTGATACTTGGTGTTCATTCCTTTGTTCTTGAAGCACTTGGTCTTATATTCATGTATTAATCAACAGATCTCTGTCACAGGGTGGTTTTTAGGTCATGTTTTGATAGACCCACACACCTCTCTGGAGGTTTTCTTGGATGCATTTGCGTGCATTCCTACTGTGCTTATGGACACTGTGAGGATGTATTGAAAAGGCTTCAGAAGGGTTTTGTAAAATAAAATGAAAGATGTTTTGCTACAGAAATAATGGGTTTTGCAAAGTGCTAGCACTTTCAGTGTGCACTGGAAGCGAATTCCATACTGCTGAGTATTGCTTGGGCAGATAAGGAAAGGCACCGAAGCCAAAACGGTTCAGCAAAGTTTGTAAATGCCAAAAATTCTTGATTTAAAAAGCCAAAAATGTAATCCTTTTACATTTTCTTTAAACTAGGTCATCGAGCTGTTCAGGAGCAAGTCTTTAGAGAAACTTAAGTGAGTTCTGCTAAGCAAAAAAGGTAGTACAGTCAGCTGAAAAAAATAATATGATCATTGATGCTTTGAGGGCGTGAGCTTTTTCAGCTGGGTAATACAATTTTTCATTCTGGAGTTCCTATTTGAGTAGCAAACTACACTTTTGGAGTCAATTCACTTTTGCAAAGGGAACCCATTAGAGCAAGTGACAACACAACATTGTGACTAATAACAGCTCATATTGTCATGTCACAGTATCTTAAATATATGCTGATTTTCTTCTATTAATTAAAAAATTATTTAGAATTTTTATATATTATTTTCCTCTGTCTCTCCATGTAAATGATAGCATTCTTGGAAGACAGTTTGGCAGCTTATTGATGACTAGGTGAAAAAGCCAAGTAATTGAAATCTTGTTATTCTATCTATTAAATAATTAAGGATGATAGTAACTGAAACTTTGGTAATTGAAAGTTAGATTGACAGTTTTTTTCTGAAAGACAGTCCTGTTAGCATTCCATACCAAACATAACTGACCTTGAGTGTCTGAGGATAAAATTTTTGAGGTGCTTGGAACAAGTAGCAAGAGTTAAAAAATAACAGGTGAAACTTATAGGTGTGTTAAAATATGTTATGCTGCTTGCTCTCAAAGTTAAGGCAAAGTTAAGTCTTAATTTAAAGCCTCCAGGAGTCTTACAATTCTGGGGTTATGTTTCACACTTATAACTGAAAGTGTTGCTCAGCTTGGAGCCTGGAAGGATGGTATGTTTGAACTGCTGTGTTCAAAGGTTTGTTAGCCTTGATTATGAATCCTCTTATTTTCAAATATCTAGGGGTTTTAATAGCTCCTGTAGTCTTCCTACTTTAATAATTGTTTTGCTTCTCTGTCTTTTATGATTTTAAACATTAACATATTGCTTTAGTTTTCAGAGAGGCTATGTTTCCTGGAAATTCCCCTCTCTCAGAAGTTGCTTACTTAAAATTTCTGAATGTTGCTTCCAATTCTTAGTAATTCAGCAACAATTGAAAGCAGAATACTCGTTTGTTGTCCGTCACTAAGTTGAAGTCGTCTTAAAAAAACTCAGGCACCAAAAGGAACAGATTTTATGCATCAGGGAAAACAGAGCATTTCTACTTATTGGTGTTTGGTCATGATTTTATACAAGAGGCCCAAAAGCTATGCCTGTGTTTGACATTATAGGTAAAAGGTGGTAATGACAGAAATATATAACTTAAGTTAGTGAAGTTTATAGGAGACACTTTCTATGCTAGTAAATTTTTTTCTTATACAGTCCTCTAAATGTCAAAAATCAAATGTGATTAGAAATTTTAGAGAGTGGAGGGCACAGCAGAGCTGTGTGCATCTCTTCTGGCATCAGATTTCCCTGTGCACGTGCTTATGTGTGCCCATAAACACGTGTCACATAATATACACGTTAAATAAACACATTTAGCTTTGTCTTTCTAAACTTTTACTTCAGTGCATCAAACATCCATGTCCCTGTGCTGAAGACTCCATTTGGGAACGTAAGTTCAGCCTGTTCTGGAGGAGTCCCCATGCAGTGTGCTGCTTTGCAGCTTGGTTTCTGAAGAACTTGAGTCCAGCTTGAGCTGTGGGGCTCTCCACAGCTCCTTGTACATTACCTGGGCAGAAACACCGGGCCTTCATTAGAAAGATGCTCTACTGCAGCAAATGAGTGTTAAACTGTGCAGACACTGTGCTTAAAAATACTCATGTGCACTGATATCCCTTGAAGACTAGTGAATGAATCCTGATGATAGAAAAATGTGATAACCAAAAATAAAATGGAAAATCCTGAACTCCCGTCTCTCATGAAAACTACCTCTTTTTTACATAAAAACATAACACATAAATTTTAAAAGGTTGATTGATCTATCTGCCTGCCTACTACATTGTAAATTATGTATAGAAATCTTGTTAGCTTTTATATTTTTATATACACTGTTCTCTTAGCCCTGTTTAAAAAAAAAAAAAAAAAAGGCAAGGGGGCAGTCATGGCCAAATCAGTGTTGGTAAAATCATAACTCCCATAAATAAGTTTTATAAACAGGTTTTAATAAATAGGCTTCTACTTTTTATTTAGACTCTACACTAATGCACTCTTTTAAAGACATTTGATGATATTTTATTGCACAGGATAAAAATTTTATTGCATTTTATTTTTATGGATCAGTTTTTACCTGGTAAGAAAAGAGGTATTTGGAATAGCATAATGGCCATCCTCCAGTTAAGTGACATCAAAAGATTTTGGGTATCATTCCTAGCTTTAAGCAGTAGTCTCTTTTCTTTTGTTTCCTGCATTGACTCATTTTGTGTGTTAAATGCTTAATTATTATATTCTATCCCCTGTTTATTTAATGGTCTTGCTCTATCTTCTGCTTTTTTATTCATATTTTCCTAAATGACCTTTCCTTGATACGAGAGGAAGATAGTAACTAAGGAACTCTATCTTGCACATAGACATTTGTATTACAGTTCATATATGTCAGTAAATGAATTCCTGTAGTTTAAATGGGGGAGGAAATGTTGTCGTATGGTCATTAGATCAAGAGGTCTAAACTCAGATTTTTGGGGGTGTAGTCCTGGCTTTGCTATTGGCAGTTTGCGTAGCTAAAATTTAAATAAAAATAAAATTTAAATAAGTCAGCAGAGGCTACTTGGAGGATAATTTTTGGACAATGGCTGTGAACCTTGAATATACTTGGATTTTGATGGAACAAGGCCTATAGCAGCCTGCTTTAGCTGGACCTGCTTATGACAGAGTTTGCACCAGAGACCCCCAGAGATTCCTTCCAGCCTGAATTACCCTGTGGTTCATGAAAATGATGTGTGAAATGGAGAGTGAATAATTTTCACGTGACATTTAATTATGGTTTGGGTTGATGGTGATCTTCAAATAACATTTTCTAGAAAAAAGAATTATGATATACCTTCTAAATAGGTCAGACAGTTTTTTTATAAATCTGACACTATTTTCCATCTAAGCCCAAAAGACAGCAACCGTCGTGACCATTCAGTCAGAATCACAGAGACAGGGAAAGAGAACGAAGGATTAAGTTAGATAGCCAGAGAAATGATGATTACAAACTTGCCAAGATTCCTGATTTTGGAGCATATCTACTACAGGTGTGTTTTTATTATGAACAAAAATGAATGAACCGTGGATCTCATGGTGTTTTTTTTTATTTAGTGAAGCACATTATGATACTAGTTTTCCTTTGAAAAACACATCTATGATGTGTATGTATATAGTATCAATAAAAACACGTGGTTGGTATTGTTAGTTCTGTTTTAGTTATCACAGATGTTTCTAAGATTTAGACTGGCTTTTATCTGCAACTGCTTTCTCATTTCCAGTTTCTGGCCAGCTGGGAGATGGTGGAATCTGTAAAAATAGTTGTAACGTGGTACAAATATTCAGAAACAAAGATATAAACTTGAAGCTACTGAGCATGGGCTGACACCTCTTGTATTTTTCATGCTATGGGGAAAAAATCATAGGAAAACAAGATGTCCTTATTTATAGATCAGGCAGGGTGATTCAAGGAAGCAATATTTAATATTTGTTGTAATCACTGTATCACTGTCTCAGTGCCCAGAAATGGTGGGAAGAAAATTCTGAGTTAAGACTCTGAAGGCACCATGTACAGGTCATCTGCCACAGGTTTTCTGGGTGGCCTCTGCCATGTCACTGAACCTCTCTGTGTCTCTTAGGTAAAGCCCTTTGAAATGTAGTATTAAAAATCTCTGTTAAGTTTCAGAATTGTGACTGCTACAGGTAGACACACACACTCACTGCTGCTGTTGTACTAATAAAGTGAGGCTGGTAATGAAGGCAAGTAGGATGTGAGGGCAAGGTTGGATACTCTAAATATGTTGGTTTGTTTGGGGTTTTTTTCATGTATGTGTGGTATATGATTTATGCTTGCAGAAACAGATTCTTTTTGTGTGACTTTATAGCAATATAATTCAAAACCCCTGGCAGGTTTTCACAGTCTGTCCCTGACTAAGACCACTGTATTTTAATATATGCTCAGTTTCTGTCAGAGGGCAGGAATGGTTGTTTTAGAGGCAGCCCTCCTTATAGTGGAATGCTCAAAGAGTTCCTATGTTGGTAACAGTGATATAACTCCATCTTAAAAAAGGTAACTTATCAAGTAGTATTTTAGGAGCTATTTGTAGGAATTCACCCTCTTATTGCATATATGACCAGACAGGTGATGCTCTGAAATACCAACATAAAGTTACACTTTTTTGTGAATGAGATTTTCACTGGTCTGAATCCAGGTGCTGCTTGCCCCATTATGCCCAGGTCAGGTTATTTGTATGGTTAACAGGTTATTTCAGTGGTTTAACAGGTCTGGCCCAATAATAATAATGATGATGTTTAAAATGGCCTCTTAAACTAAGCTTTATTTATGCTCATAGTTTCCAGGAACACTTTCTATGTTTTTTCCCTTGCTTCTGGTAAAGATAAATACAACACAGAGGAAGGATCGTGTTCATGATTTTGTGTCTGTCTTTCTGTATTTGTATTTGTATTGCTTGCTGGAATAGATACTGGAATATTTGTTTTAAATAAGTTTAGATGCTGCTAGAAATAGTGCTAATGCTTGCTCAGAGAACGGCTTTTTTTCCCCCTAATGTTCTGTGTGGGCTGACTGAAAATCACTTAGCTACATCTGATTTTATTGGCCCATTTCTGTGACTTTTTTCCAATCATGAAATGAGGGGTATTTTCTATACTAAGATGATATTCTTGTGTGTCAGAAATAAGCTAACTGGTTCTGCAATGGTGGTCCATGTGGTCCATGGTCCTAAATACAGGCAGCTATTCTGAATATCTCCGGGTATATCTGTTTTGGGTATAGGTTCTGAAACACATTTAACAGCTGAGTTAAGACAGTTTCAGTGTATCTTCCAATATGTGTACATATAAGTTAGAAAGTTAGAAAGTTTGTTACAGTGGTTCTGATAAAACAGGATCACAAAATTGCAGTTGATTGGTTTGGATTCATGGTGTGGTGTTAAATCTTGAAATTCAAGGAATGTTCCACTTACACTGAAAATAGAGGCTTTGTTTTGTGTACTGGATGATGTTTCTGTGAGCTTTTTAAAAAGCTTGAGAACTAGTAGAGAAGAGTTACTTTTATTTCAAGAAAGTTTTGGAGTACTCAATTCTTGAAATGCTGTTTTTCTGTTTCCTGGTGAGTTTTTTTCCTACTTGCTAAAAAACATCTTTATGGTTTTGTTTCTTTTGTTATTAAAATTGTTTGCTTGTTGTTTCTTGGGTGTGGAATAAAGAAAAGGGCAAACGATAAACACAGTTTTATTTAGACTAAACTAGCTTTTAAAAAATGGCTTTTTCCATCTTTGTTTCTATTTCTAAAAAATGTATTACATAGTTTTATTTGGCTACTAGTATGCTAATCGAAAAGGTAGTGTTTTATTAAAGGAAAGAAATTTAGAGAAATCTTTTCAACATGGAAGGATATGTATGATTTTTTAATAGGTATTTACTACAGAAAGGTTTTGTAGGAAACATTAGCTCTTATCTATGCAATTTCTGGTAAAATCTCTAGTCTGGGGGATGATGTCTTTCTTAGGGTGTTTTTGGATTCCTTATTAATGAGGAAGCTTCATTTTTTTCTGAATGGAAGTGATTTTAGAACATTAATTTATGAGTGATGTGATGCATCACGTGGGTAGTTAAGTCAGAGGCTCCAGCTATAAGACTCTCAGAATTGTGGGGTTTTGTTTTTTTGTTTTTGTTGTTTTGTTTTGGTTGGTGTGGGGTTTTTTTGGGGAGGGGTGGGGAAAAAGGGAGTGCTTCCCTCTAAAAGTTTATTTTCTAAAGACAACCACTGTTAAAAGGATTTTTTCGAGGAACTTCTGACACCCTCTTAGGTAATTCACACTTGGAGAAAGTAAGTGGGAAATCAAAATCTCTTAGAAACCAACTTAGAAATGCTGCCATATGTCTTAAAGAAAAAGGAAGAGGGGGAAAAAAAAAATAATCCAGCCTCCACCTTTCAACTGCCACATCTCTCAGCAAGACAGTTCTGGGATCTGTTAAATCAAATCTCCATACACCACACTTCCTGACTTGTGAATTGATAGGTGATACAGCTTCCTGTGATGGTATTTAAGCTTACCATGGGAACAGCTAAATCAGTGACAGCAGCAATAAGAAGGCACTGGATGTATTTTTTTCATGCTATAGACAGATGACTTTTATATCCTTATTCAGCAACCTGATAAGGCTAAGTTAAAATGAACTATATAGTGTTTGAATATGAGCAGAGGTGCTTGGGAAACCAAAATGGACAGAAAGGGTTTGGGATCATGTGCTGTTGCTTGAAATTTTTAAGGAAAGGCTTTTTCAAGTGTCTGCTGTCTCTTGACCTGTTAATAAACAAAACAATAAATGGAATGAAGTTTTAGAGGTCAGTATTTTACAACTGCTAGAACATTTTGTATCCTTACAGTTTGGACATTGGCAATCAAGGTTTCTTTTTTTATCTCTGCTGTGAGTAGACTAAGCCAATTTCTGCTTGATTTTATATATGTCTCTGTTCTCTGGTGTAACTGTAAGGCTGTAACCAAGGATAGGTCTTATCCTTAGGTGACTATGCATATAGAGCATTAAGGCATACAAATAGTCAGCCCTTGTGATACAGGCAGTCTCCTTGTCATTCTCCTTGATTTCCACAGATTTTTCTTGGACTCCATCCTCCTTGCATTGTGCACAGGTTTCCAGATGAGTTTTGTGCTGTCAGTGGCACAACAACTTACTTGATATCTTAAAAATATCCAAAGGGATATTCTGAATGGGAAACAGCACTGGAATAATAAGAGAAAAAATTAAGTCAGGAGTCATTCCAAGAGTTTTTTTGTGTCTGTTTCCATTGTCTGATTGAATTTCTGAACTAAATAGGGAGAAAGTTGTTTGGATCTTGAAATAGCACTTGATTTGATCTTTATGCTGAAGAAGAGAAGAAAAAAAATCAGGGTTTTTTTTGAGTTCCATTTTCTCTTTCAGCTGCAGTATACAGATGCACAGTCAGATTTTAACAAATATTTTTCTTGGAAGGCTTAACAGTTTTAAGAAATGTTTTCTCCCACACACATTGATTAATTCTTGTATAGAGTCTTCATGTATTTTTCAAATGTCAGCCTTCAGGGAGTGCTGTGGGTACTTATTAGTACTGAACTGCTTTTGGTGGAAGTTAGAAAAGGTGATTTGCTGAAGGGAAAAAAAATCATTTAGCTTTAAATGTAGTAGAATACAATAGGTAGCTGTCTTAACTAGCTAAACTGCCTTTCCCTCTTTCTTTCACGCTGTATTTTTCTCTGAATTTCTTTCTCCAAACTGAGAGGGCTAAAACTCTCTGATTCCTTTTTGGGCTTCTTTATTTTATATTATTTTCTCAATTCCTGCAGTAAGGTACCTCATCATCCAACATCCCACCCATCCCACTTGCCAGCTGCTTCCATCAGAAAGTTCTTAAGCATTCTTGAATATTCCATCAATTTTGGAGAAGTATGAAAACCAAAATACATCTCAATCAATGCATCTGTTGCTTTTTCAAAGGTTGTTTGCCAGTTTTTTTCATCTATGAGCATATTTTTAATGAGAGACTTAATCTGCCATAGCTCAGGAAAATTATCTCAGGACCCATTAGATTATTTCAAGAAGCTGATACTCAAAATCTTTCCTGAAATTCTAACTCAGTAGGAAATCAAGTGTCTGGTTAAGCATCTTTTTACAAGCTAGAAGCACTTGAGCCATATGCTCACCAAATCACTGAAAATAAACATCTGAAAGACAGTGAAATAAATGTCTGTCTTACCCAAGGTTGGAGAATTGACATTAAATATGTGAATACTGGTGTAGGAAGTTTGGAATATCAAGAAGGTAGCAACAGTTAGAAGCAAGTTTAGTGACTCTTTTCAAACACAGAGGGTCTTGTCTTCTATCCATGTGCATGTTTTGCACAGTAAGACACAAAGTTCGAGCAGCTGTAGAGGTTTAACCTTGGCTAGCTTCCAGATAGCCACCAAAGCCACTCTGACTCCTTCTCAACTGGGCAGGGGGAGAAAAACACAACAGAAGGCTCATGGATCAACATAAGGAGAGGGAGATTGCTCATCAGTTACTGTCATGGTCAAAACACACTCAGCATGGGGAAACTAATTTATTACCAATCAGTTCACAGTAAGGTAATGAGAAAAAGGAAATCAATCTTAAAACATCTTCAGCCTACTCCTTCCTTGTTCCCAGGCTCAGCTGCACTCCTGAATTCTCTACCTCCTCTCCCCCAGTAGCACAGGGAGATGGGCAGTGGGTGTTGTGATCAGTTCATCCCATATTTTCTCTGCTGCTCCTTCTTTCCTCTAGAGGAGGACTACTCACACCCTACCCCTGTTCAGTATGGAGTTCCTCCCACAGGAAACACTCCTCCATGAACTTCTCCAACCTGAGTCCTTCCCACAAGCTGCAGTTCTTCACAAACTTCTCCAACATGGGTCCATTCCATGGGTTGCAGTCCTGCAGAAACAGACTGCTTCAGCCTTCATCCCCCACAGTGTCACAAGTACTACCAGAAAACCTGCTCCAGAGTGGGCTCCCCACAGGTCCTGCCAGGAGCTTGCTCCAGGGTGAGCTTCCCACAGGGTCAGAACCTCCTTTGGGCAGCCACTTACTCCAGTATGGGGGTCTTCCATGGGCTACAGATGGATGTCTGCTTTACCATGGACCTCCATGGACTGCAGGGGCACAGCCTGCCTCACCATGGGCTTCACCATGGTGATGCCAGGGACTCTCTGCTCCAGGGCCAGGAGTGCTTTCTCCCCCTCCAGTTTTTTTTGCTTTGTGTCTGCAGCGGTGTTTCTCTTTCATAGTCTCCTCCTCTCTCGATACAATTGCTGTTTCCACCAGTTTTTGCCCCCTTCTTAAATACATAATCCCAGAGGCACTCCCACTGTTGATGACTGACTTGGCCTTGACCAGTATCAGGTCCATCTTGCAGCCAGCTGGCATTAGCTCTGTCAGACGTGAGGGAAGCTTCTAGCAGCATCTTACAGAAGCCACTCCTGTACCCCTCCTCTGTCAAAATCTGGCCACACAAGCCCCATATTGATTTGATGCCATGCATTCAGGGTACAGAGTCCTGTAAGACTCTCCATAGTAAAAGTAGGGGGGTATCCTCCACTAGGACTGCGTTGTGCTGTTTTGGTGTTTAGATGCATTCAATCTCACATTTTTCAAGCTCTTCTCTGTAACCTGGGGGCTAGATATGTGTTGCTTTGTTTACCAAAGCCACATTTCTCATGCAATTATGTGTTTCAGGTGGTACACTATGCAAAACATCAAATGCTGCAAAACTTAGCTAGGAGCCATAAGAAGCAGGAGGGAGATCCCATTATTGTTCTTTTGCTTGAAGGCCCACAAAGGGAAAAATCAGCAGTGCATTTATAAGTAACAATCTAATATTACACACTAGAGCACACAATGGAACTGGTAGCAAAGCCGTGGAAGACCGCGAATTCTTATTACAAATGTAGGATAAGTTACCACTGGGATCTCTTTATTACTCTGTTTTTTAATGTTATGTGGAGTTCGGACAAGAAATTAAGCTGTATGTTGAAATCCAAATGCAAATACGAGGCATTAAAATTTCTCTTACACTTGTCACTGAGAAATAATTCTCCCTATGATAGATCATGAAGGTGGTCATCCCCCATCCCAGTCATGTCAGACTCCCCCAGTAAAATCTGTATAGCACAATCAGTATCTACTGAAAATAGACAAACTCACCGTTTGCAATTACCTCATGATTCTGTGCCCATAAGCCTGGCAGGCAGGAAGAGTATAGTGTTTATCACGTTTCCATTTTTACCCTGCAATAGATGTGTAGAATTAACATCTATCAGGCCAGATAAGTAGTGCTTTAAATATGAGAAGATTTCTATTTAAATCCATAGCACAGTGAATATAGTCTTTAATCTAGCCATATCGAGAAATGCTTTGCTGCATTGGGGTTTTTAAGTAGTACGCTGATAATAAATCATATGAGCACTTCAGATGAGAGAGTTGATTTAATAATGCTGCTTGTGAGTCAGAGACATTATTAATTAAGCTTTTGTTGTGTGCATGTGTGGGGGTATTGGAATAAGAAAAATTCCTCCCACATTTGCAGGAAAGACAATGAAAAGAGGGAATGGGTTCTTTTGCTGCTGATTTTTGTCTGTTTCTAGTGATTGCAACAATGGCACACTTAGAAATGGGCAAGATGAGGATGTTGTTAGAGGGTGACAGGATTGTCATAATACCGCCCTTAGTAAAAGGTAAAGTCAGAAAGAGCATTGACATGTTGGAACACCAGTGAAAGTGTGTTGTGCATTTCACGTTGGTCCAAAAAGGGAGAAGTCGTGGCAAATGTTATTTATTGGAGGCAACTGCCTTGGGGAACAGTCTTTTCTGAGGTGATGTGTAACACTAATACCTCTACGTGTTTTATTCAGTTCAGTAGTGCAGTTGTGAGAACTAAAAAGTCCAAAGGTTGATTACCTATAGACTCCTACATCCTCCATCCAAGAAAGCAAAAAACCTGTCTGTGCAGTTCAAACGAGGACTCTCTCTTTTACCCATTGGTCCCTTGCAGGCTCCGCTGAAGAGCAAAGGTGTATCGTGTTTCTAGTATGCATAACCAATTTATAAAAAAATAGAAGTAGTGAAACAGAAGGAGAAACGTGGTTAAAACTGATTGTGATTATAGTAGAAAGCTTGATCATTCTGTCAGGCTGCCTGGCTCTTATCTATGAGATGCCTCTCAGGGTTTCCTTGGTGCAACCCCAGGACCCTGTAGCAGGGCTGTCTCAGAGCACATGGCTTCCTGGCTTGATGAAGACCAGAGGAGTTCAGGTGCCAGCGACAGCCAGATGCTTGTATCAAACATATGTTGAGATACCATGGTGCATTTTCAAGCTGCAAAAAAATTACAAAGAATATGTCATAAGAATAGGAAATAATTTTAAAGTGGCTAGATACTGTTTCTGTGGACAACCCTAAGTATCAGCTTACTTCAGAAAACAGCCTTTGTAAGCTACTTTGAGTTAATAATAATTTGCTTTATTGTTTCACTATTGAAATATTTTTCCCAAAGCAAATAATATGGGTTCTTACAAGTACTGTAAATTATTTGCCTAAGCTGACAAAGCTACTATGATAACAGCGAGAAAACAGGCTTAAGGCATCCTTGAAGCTATTTGAAAAACAGTGGCTGTGATGGCTTGGGGTTAAATTATCTTCCATATATCAAACCATCACAATGTCATCAGTGGGTTTATCTACATTAAGGTACAGATACTTTGTCCTTTACTTTAATATTGCTGGGAGGAAACTATGTTTTTAAACGTGTCTTCTCTGACCTGTGTAGCTTATGCATCATAGGTCTTTAATGTGGTTACGTGGAATGAGGAGATTTAATATGGAGATTTTAGTGCAAATGAGCTTTTTTACATGCATTTCTAGGCTTTGATGGAAACAAGTTATCAGGAAGGGTGAGCTGGAAATGGAATCAACAATATGACTGTGAGATTAGTAGCTTAAAGGCAGAAAATAGTTTTCATTCCCCTAGATACCTTCAGATATCATGGCTTTTCTGCAGCTGGCATGTGACTAGGGAGCTGTTTAGTTCAAAGCAGCTTCTGTCTTGCTGTGGCCTAAGAGGTATGCATAACTTCTATAATCATCTTTTCTGTGACATCTTGCTGGGTCTTTGGCTATCCCCAGCCCCTCGTCTTTTGCATTGTATACAACAGGATAAAGGTTGCCTGCTACAAATGCCTCAGTAGTTTCTCTGCTGGCAAAAACTTGCTTTTTCAGGTTGCCATTTGCTCATCCAGCAGAACCTAATACAGAATGATCAGGCTGTCTGTTAGCCAAATAGTCTGCCTGACAGAGTACTGAAACAAGATACACAAGTATGTTGAATTTTCCTCACCAGATATTAGGGACAATCAGAAAAACATAATCTGAGAGTGCCTTAAGCACATCAAACCCTTCCCCACTTCAAGAGTCTGGACTCAGACATCTCCTAGGTGCCTGGCACGTATGCCTCTGTTATTCTATGGCAAAGGAACGGAGCTGGGATGGAAAAAATAAGAAAACTATTCTGAAAGACTACGAGTCCCAGTCATACATGGTTCTGTCCCATTGTGCTCTGTGTAGCTTTTGCAACTCTTAGAAAAGGAGTGCTTAACTTCTGTGATCTATCAGAAACACATGCTTAAAATACTGTCACAGAATCACACAGAATCCTTCTGGTTGGAAAAGACCTTTAAGATCATCAAGTCCAACTGTCTGGTTTAATAGTTACCTCTGAGAAGAGGGCTTTGTCCTAAAATTTTCACAATGCTTGTTTTCCTTCTTAGCATCACAACACTGTTTCCTTTCCAGGAAATGACAAAGGCCAACAGCTCAGTTGTTGACCCTGCAGAGAGGTCAGTTGGCCCTGCAGACAATTCTATAGCCTGGACCTCTCTTAAAATAAACATTCATTTGTGGACCACTTTAAAAGTTCATTTTCTACAGCAGCCTTGACCTTGGTGTTGCATCACATTTTCCTTTTTTCTTTGAAGACAGCCAAAAGACAGTAACTATGAGCATGTGAGACCAGAGTATTGATCACAACCACTACCCCCACAAGCAGACGGGCGTGCTCTGAGGAGTGCACTGCGGGGCCTTTGTGGGACATGTTTGCAGACTTGGAGAAATAAGGTTAAGGAAATCCACTGCCAAAGATGGCTTTTGCTTAGATCATAGTAGTAGTATTTGTAATAATAGTAAAGTATTCTGTTATATATTTAGTTTATTCATTCAAAAGATCATGTAATTTTTAAAGCTTGGTAAGTGGTTTAATAAGAGATATTGCACCTTGCTAACCTGTTTGGAGTTTACACTATGAATGCTGTTATCAGGCTACTAATACTACTCCTTCCTAACACTCTGTCAACATGAACTGAATGTCATGTCCACAAATGAAATCAGTTTTCTTTCTGTAGGTTTATCTTGTCAAATTATGGCACAAAACCTGTTCTACATTTTGCAAATTGTTATTTTATATTGTTAGTTATGACATTAGTAGACCTATTAAATTTTGTGAAGTAAAACTTTTCTCCTGAATAATAGCTTTATTATTTACCATATGTAGAATGCATTTCCACATCTTTGATTTCAGTTGCAGATTTACTAACGTAATGGTATTGTGTTTAGAATGAGGCTGTTTTTTCCTTCTGGAAGATAACACTGGAAGACCGAAATAACCTTGATGAGCATTGATTTTTTAATTTTTTGTCCAGTTCTCTGTGGCATCTCCTTTCAAACTGGAAAAGGCTCTAAATTCTGTTTTGTGAAAAAAGTATTGAAAATTATATTTTAAAAACCTTGCTATGTGAAGTTAA